>JAHPZR010023407.1:0-30000 GCA_019787425.1 Platygyra sinensis
AATCATTTCTGCGGTTGTTGGCCTCGGTGTTATTACAATGGTCTACGTCAGGATTTATTTAGAGGTACGACGCCATAAGAATCAAATGCAGGCTCTAGCTCTTAGAGTACAACACAGCACACAGACCGTATGCTCTCTTACGAGTCGCTGTTCGGGAGAAGAGACCGAACTCGAGTTAGCGGCGGAAGTTGAACCTACACAGACCAGCGAAATGGCAAATTTTGCCAGCCTCGTTAAATCTGCTTTTGGTACATTCTACGTATACCTTCTGTTTTTGGTTTGTTATTTACCTCACATAATTTTCATGGCTGCCATCAAAATCCACGGCCCAAGTATTTCTTTAAAGAGATTTTTTCTTTACTCAATGACTCTCGTGTTTCTCAATTCGGTTTTGAACCCTGTAGTTTACTGTTGGAAGATGAGACACATGAGACACGCCTTCCTGAACATACTGAGGAACGTCATTACTTGGCTCAGAAGTTGCGTGACACAATCAGATCATAGGGCTTCGGCCCCGTCGACACGCCTTAGTTGGGCGTAGCCTCTTCCAGGCGTTCAGTTAGGGACTAAAAGTTGAGAAGTCTCCACAATCCCCAGGAGAAATTTTAAAACGTAGCTTTATTTCTCCGGTTAGGCCTACCGTCCACGCTAATCCGTCACGAAAACAGAGCTTTTCGAAAGCGCCCTTCAATTAAACCGGAGAAATTTGAAAACGCCGACTTTTCGTTTTCGTGCTGACAGAGAACATTTTGAGAAAAATGATGACGTCACGATAATCATGTGATTTCATTGTGCGAGTTGTCCTCAAACACGAAGCCAAAATGACCGGCGTAGTGTGGAGAGAACATTTGATGCGTTTTCAGATCAGTGAAAGCTCCGTTTTGAACTGGTTCCTCTGGCGCAGAGTAGACGAAACACATTATGACACCTGCCTGCATAACCGCTCGAGTGAACAGCTCGCTCGTCAATCGAAAGTCATTCTTGAACTCATCAGGAAAATAAAGAGGTACCGTAAATGTAGTTGCGGACTCCTTTTAAATTCTTACGATAAAAAGTATATTGTCACCCTCACCTAATACATCGTTTATTTTAACTTCAGAGTTCAAGTAAACAAAGATGAAAGAGTCCTCCGTTTGAGCTCGTATTTTCGCGCGAATACTTGAGGTGGAACCCGATGGCCTGGGATTGGTTAATCGAACGCACCGGAAAATTACTGTTCCATTCGTCGCATGGAATACCCTGAATTTCAAACCGGAATATTTGGTCGAATGGAAAGCGTCCAAGAGCTCTGGCCAGACCCGATTTTCTGAGCATGCGCAGAGAATTCGTTTCGCATTCTCAACCAATCAGATTTGCTAGATTTGACGGGAAGTCCGTGAATCGCAGACTTCCGGTTTTGGACCAAACCAGAGCTCTCGATCCCAACCACAGGCCAGAAGGATCGTGGGCTCTGGGGATCGAGAATGCGTATCACCGAGACATCTTCAATTTTAGCCGTACTCTTAGACATAATTTTGGAAACTTTGCTTTTTGATTTGTGGACACCCATTATCAGCCTTCAGCTTTGAACACAATCAGCTGGCACGAGAAGATAATCACACTCTCTTTCTATGCGAGTAATACAATGCTGAAAAATTATGCAAAATATGTTTATTTGTCTGATATACTCAGTTTCATGTTCATTTTATGATTAGAAAGAGATAACCGAAAATGGCAGATATTTGAAAAGTTCAGCCCAAATTTTTCAATTTCGTTGTTTGTATATCCGCGTCACTCTTCTCCATCCTTAAGCATCCTTGTTCCTTTATGGTTTATTATTATCTCTTTGGTGTTCAAGTTTCTATCTTTGTAAAGCATTATTTTTAGGCTTCCTTCAATTTAAAGGTAATTTTGTCGATGGTCAAAATAACTCAAAATAAACTACTAGTATGTAAGACTAACTCTTGGTAAGCCGGACAAAAGCTGTTGACGAAGTGGTAAGATTAGTAGCCTTCGTGGCTGGCGTTCAATGGGGTAGGAAAGGGAAAAAAACATAGATCACAGATGAGCAATCTGAAGGTCCTGCCGGTTCGAACTTAGTTTTCTCTCGTGTTAGTAATGGGCGGTTCGCATTTATTTAGGCATTGTAAAATAAACTGAGACAGTATCGAGGTCCGGGATGGAGATTTGAACTATCTCGAGCGTCCTTGTTCCACTCCAAAGGCGAAAGATCATTTCGGTCATGGCAGCCATTTCGCCCAAAACAAATTGATGTCAGTTTTTAATGCGTCTGTCCTGTTATTGACAATGAATTTCGTCATAACATTGTCAATGTAGTCTGCGGATCCACTAGGCTGTCGCCTCGTGGATCCACAGCTAGTTTGACAATGTTATGACGAAATTCATGATCAATAACAGGACAGACGCATAAAAAACTGACGTCAGTTTGTTAAATCGTGCGGTTGCGGGAAATCATAAATTTAATTTAGCTCGTGGTTTTCAGTTTTTGTGGCGGTTATTCAGACAGAGTTAAGAGGCTCAGAAGACTGAGCGGTAACTTAACCTTGGTTAAAGCTTTTCTCTGTAACAAAGGATTGCCTTTTAGGGCTAGGCCAAGTCAGTCAGGGCTTCCCTCTGTGTCCCCGGCCATGTGGGGAGGGGTGGGGGGGGGGGGGGTAATTTAATATAAGGCCAGTCTTCAAAGCTTCGAAAGGGTCACGAAAGCACGTTTAACAAATTGACGTCAGTGTTTTTATGCGTCTGTCCTGTTATTGATCATAAATTTCGTCATAACATTGTCAAAGTAGCTGTGGATCCACGAGGCGATAGCCGAGTAGATCCGAAGTCGGAAGACTACTTTGACAATGTTATGACGAAATTCATTGTCAATAACATTACAGACGCATTAAAAACTGACATCAATTTGTTTTTTACGATAACAAATTGTCGAATTGCCCCCTCTCGCTCGCTGACGCGTCGCATGAATTTTAAATTTATGTGTCTGTCCGCATATGGACAATAAAAATTAGCCAATGAGCGCGCGTGAATTTCTGTAGTTATCGTAAAAAGAAAGATGGATAATCGTCCTACCTGTAGGGCCGTGTCAGTTTTTAGAAGAAAACGAAAGCGGTTTCGAAGGAACAAAATATGGCGGTTTACAGAATGTACGACCCCCTATAATAGACTCTCTAATACACTGGTCCAAGGTTCGTACTATTTTGGGCTTCTGAAAATCCATGACTTTTCCACTTATCTTTCCTAGCTTACGACGACCAACGTTGAACAGTTGTTCTCATTATCTATTATTTAAGTTATTTTCCCTCATTATGACTCATGAAATGGGTGGTTTTCGGACTTGTCTGCTGTTTTTTCAACTTTAATTTTCTTTTTATCTACGCTATCGCTTGTTTAAAAGGAATCAGATTTACTTGTAATTGAGACAGCAGAGATTCCAGTGTTTTCCTTACACGATTCACTTCAAACTGAAGTTGCTCTGAAATCGCAAGGCTTTAAGACATCCAGTTACACAAGGTTAAACGAAAATCAAGGGAATTCGAGCCCCAAGCCACGATTTTCAACAGGAATTTCACCCTAATCCAAACAACCAATTGATCTACCAACAAATGTTGGTTATAAGATCTTTGTAGATCTTGATAGACCCTTTGCATAAATGGCGCCTAAATTTGAATAACAATACTTGGTACATCCTTAGCCTCACGTTCATGTTTCAAGACAAAGGAAATTTCACATGAGTGTGAGGCTATGGGTGTACCAAGTATTGTTATTCAAATTTAGACGCCATTTATGCAAAGGGTCTATGTACTTTAACAACGCCCGTGTTGTGTTCGCGACATATTCAGCACAAAAGGATGGCATTTCTTTTTCTTTAATTTTAATACGCAACAGATATCTCATATTTTCAACCTTTATACATATACTGTATGTTTCAAAACAAAAACATACAGAAACTATCTCATCAACATTTAGGGTAAATGCGGGCCACTTGTAGTGTCTACAGAGGAGGGTGGGTTTAAGAAAGGTTTTAAAACTAAAACTCATTATTAAAATATCTTCTCTTTTGAAAATGAAATCTAGTATATTTTTGACAACATTTTCCTGCAGCTATTTTTTTCGGTACACCAACATGGTTTGTTGCCATTATTAAACCCAGGTTGTGACATTAAATATAGAAACATATGAGATATATATATGCAGCCTTTTATGGGAAGGGCTAGTTGAGTTTGTGATAACAACAGCTGACATCAATGTGATTTCAAGCTTACTAATACTGTACAAATGATGACCAGAAATGATAGACTACTACTGTTAACAAGCAAGTCCTCTTCGTCTACTTAAGGTGGTTGCTCGCTTGTTTTCTCTGTCTCTGAGGCCTTTTTTACGACGCTCTTCTCTGTGGGAAAATAATGATAGTACCGATATTTAATAATAGTAATAATAATGATGATGATGATGATGGTGACTACGACAATGATAAAAATTTAATTTGTTTTGGTATTTTTCTACCACAAGAAGTGTAACCAAAATAATCTCTATCTTAAAAACAATTGATTTAATAAATTGTTTATTAATAGTAAACTATTTCAATCAAGTCAACTTTCCCTAGAGGCATCCATGGTCAAGTGTCAACCAATTATTGCAGGCATGCCATTGATTCATATGAGTTGGTTGACACTTAACCAAGTGTTGACTGAGTGTTGGCCTAGTATTGATGATGTTAACCTGCGATCAGGCGTCCCTTACAAGGGACGCCTGATCGCAGGTTACAATGATGTCCATAAGCTGTTGAACGAGGGTCAGTTGAGCGTATTGATCAATACTTGACTGTGGTTGCCTTTAGTAAGCACAATCCAATTATCTGAAAAAAACTTTCTGCACACTCAACTTATCAGTTAACGGACAGTAGAAATTCTCACCTTGACACGACTTTTACATTTTTCACATCAACTTTATGGCTTTTCAATTTTGCTCCACTGACAGTTGGTTTGCACTCCTCCTTGTATGAAGAAATAGGTTTAAGTTTTCCAGTATGTGGTTTGTAAGGCAAAGGTTTAGCCAGACTAGCTTGCAGATCAAATTTTTTCTTTGGAGTTGGAGTTGGGGTAGCTGGTATATTTGCTGGTAAAAATCTGTGAAGTAAAGAAAAAAAAAAGTATGTAACACATTATTTTTTTTTATTACTAATAGGGGTGAGTGGAATAAAGCCCTAAGTGGCTTTTGGAAAATTTTGAGGCAGCTAGCAGGGCGCGACGAAAGTGCTGTCCGATAGCCCGGGGCTAGTGGAATGACTTGTTGGGCTAGCGTTTTCTTATCGTAGCTTGCCCGAAGGGCAAGCACCGTTGGTCCTCTTTTCTGATGGTAAATTTAATTTCGGGATAGCTCCTCAGACCTTCGGGGTAGTAATCTCAAGTAATAGCTTGCCCGAAGGGCGACCTCATCTTTTCATTTTCGTCTCACCCTGAGCTAGGATTGAAATACCTACCAGCATTTTTCACAGTTTACTCTGGTTTAATTTAGTTCTTGTTTCAAAAGAACTAGAGTAGTTATTACTAGTTCTGTTTCTAAGACAATAATGAAGAAAAGAGTAAGCTGTAACAAGGTGCTTGTAGGTATTTCAATCCTAGCTGCCTCAACATTTTCCAGAAGACACTTAGGGATTTTGAATTTCTGGTAGAAAAAGTACTTTCTCACCCTTTAATAATTTATTGCACTGAACACCAGCTGGGTTGTACTATAAAAGCACCTGAGTGTCAAGGGCTTGACTAACTTTAATTTTACTTTTTTTTATAAGACACCCAGAACTTAATCATTAGGAACCTTTGGGTTCCTTGCTATTTTTCCTAGAACACAGCCAAAACATTAGAGTCTGGACAAACAGTTCAACATTTTGTGCAAGATCTTTTTACTCCTGTACCCACCACTAAAACTGTTGCATGAAATATTGCAGAGCTAGAAGAAGATTATACATCTGCATTATTACATGCAACGATTTCAGAGGGGGGGGGGGGGGGGGGAGGGGGAAAGATGGACATGCCCAGAGGACCATATGGGAGGGTAAGTTAATTCGGACCCATGGTAGAGAAACATGCTTCTCAGATGCAATAAAACCCTGGCTTGTACCCCTGTGCAAAATCTTAATTAAGGAGAAAAAATGTTACTCAGTCAAAAATGAGGACACAGAAAATTTGCCGCAAAATTCAAACCTGAAAGGTGTAGCAGTCATTGATTTGCGAGCAGGAAGTGCTGGTGTCTTTGGTCTTTTCTCTGCAATTGTTATCGCAGCAAAGGATTTACGAGCTACAGGTGTCTTTGGCTTTCCCTCATTGACAGCAGTTCCGGAAATGATAGGCTTGAAAATTTTGGGTGATTTTAATTGGAGCTTTTTTCCACTTGTAGCAGCTGATGTTGCTATGGCAACTTTTGTTTGTCTGTTTCCAGGTTGGAAGATTGGCTTTGCCACAGGAGAACCAAATGCAAAAGTTGCCGATTTGTTGAGACTTAGTGTGGTGGGCTTGAATGTAACCTCAGTTGGTTTGCCCTGACTCTTTCTAGTCGCTCCAGTTGACTGCTAGAAAGCAACAAAAGAACAAGAATTCTCAAAAGTGTTTTATTTAAATGTACCAAGTTAATCTGCTGAGTAAATCTTGCACTTAAAAAATTTCTAATCTGTGTGCTTACAGTAATAATTGAAACATACTTTTCTCGTGGGAGTTTTTGAGTTTCCATTGCCAGACTTGCAAGCATCTACCACAGTCTAGGTAATAAACAAGAAGGAAATTAATTAGTTGATAATCCCATAACATGATTGACATGTTAATAAACTTTCTATCTATCGTTCCCTTCCATTCTATCAATTGCCTCCCTGAGTCATATTAGTCTTCTAACTAATTGAAAATAGCTTCTGGTATAAAACGATGACAGCTTTGGACCCAATGCTACTTTTAGAAAAGATACAAACTGACTGGGACAAAGGTGAAGATAATAAAACTAGCTAGTTGCCAGATGGAAATTAGGCAGCCTCTTCTTATTAGTAATAGTAATTAGTGTCAAGTAGTTGTCAAAACACTATCCATGATTTCAGAATAATCACAAAGTTAACTTGCACGCGAGATCCATGATTGCATAATGTTTTGGGTTTCCTTGTCTTGTTCTCTCACCTTAGCTCTCTTCACGGACTGATTAAACCCTTCCATTCGTTTTCTCTTTTTCTCCAAATAGACATCAATAGAGTCCATTCTGGAAATCCGATAGTTAAGGCAGGTGTTAGTTGTAATTATATTACAAACAAAATAATTATGATTGTCCTTAAAAATAAAATATAGCTGCAGTTTTAACCAATTACATTTATGTTATATTGAGTTTTTTACTTACTTTTCGAAGTGGGACTGGTGAATTTTGTTCCATTTAGCAGCTACAATTTGAAAATACCACAACTTGAGTAAGAAAGAGAAAAAATAGGCTTGATTAACTAACAGACTTACTGTTAGTCACATCTGAACAACCTCAGAAGGTTTACACTGCTTAAAGGGGCACTATCATGAAAGGTCTTTTATAAGTTTTTGTCCAGACCATGCTAGAATCATGAAGGCGCACACACTGATCAACAAAATAAATTCAATCTCTAAGAGATCGACGATTTTTAGTGATTTTGATCTAAGTAACATTGCCAAACTTGAAAATGTCGGCCCGACATTATCAAATTTTAGACCACTTCTTTCCTACTCATCCAAAGCCTCAACAGTTGTAAACAACCTTTGTGACTGGTACGGTGCATTTAAGATTTATACCAACATGTTCACTGGATTTTCAAGTACCACTAACTCTTGGTGAGACCGTCCCTTTAAATTGTCATCCAGATTCCAAACATTAGTTATCACAAGTCTGTTTTTAGAAGCTGCAGATAAAAATAATTTACCTGGAGTTTTATTTGTTTCTCCTGCTGACGAATCTTTATTCAAGAATTGAACAAATCTGGGAATCTTACATTCCACTGGCACTAAAACAGGCAGAAAAAAGTTTTCCTTTAATAACCTAGTAAGTAAATTGTGCTTTGATTTTTGTTATTAATGACTAGTCAGATCTGAAACTAGATCCACCTGCCTGTAGAGTGACATTAGATTATATCTCAGGGCTGTCATTATGTTTTGGGTCACCTGTAGTGTTGCCTTGATCTTCACGCCTATAACATATACTTGTTACTTTGAGTTTGTGGGTAATTATTTAATGAACAAAAGGCAATTTCATTCTGTATCATCATTAGAGTCTATCAAGCATACTCAGCTGTAACAGGTGTCATGGGTTACAACCGTTAATGACAGCCCTGTATCATAACTGGTAACAGACTGCATGAGTCGAGAAAATATCCATGCCCTGACAAGCATGCAATTTGGTTACGTTTTTTCTGATTGGAGTTCATTACATTACTAACAAAATTTGTTATACAATGCGACTACTTACACACTACTTTCAATATGATACAACTACAGCTGGTGCTTTAATCAATACAGACTACAACTTGCATACATTATTGTACAGTAACTTACATGTCACGTCTTCAATACAAAATGATTGCTTACCAGCATTCTACTTGTCAAGGATGGTCATTTGCCAATAGCCAAATTTTAAAAGGGAAAGTGTGAAGTTTAAAAGTTAAACTGGAAATTCCAGGTAGGTGGTACAAACCAAACAACCGTCCTTGACATCCTTTAGCTTAGTGAAGGAGGGGAAATGGATACTTTCTGGAACCTCACAATATTACAAAACTTACTTTTTTCCTCAACTTTCTTATCAAGCTGATCCATGAGTAACTTCTTATAACTGTCACTGTTGCTGTCATCTTTTTGTTTGTCTGCAGCTTCTGGTCCCTTAACAGCTTCATTTACACATGAAGTGTTTTGAGTTTGCTCTTCTTGTGAAACAGAAGAACTAGGAAGAACAGCCAGGAAAGAGAAAGGTTACCAGTTAACTTTACAATTTTTTTTTTGACAGAATTACCTAAAACAATCCAAAATACATCAAGTGTCTGGAGGTCATGGACTAACAGAGTAACAAAACCATGATGATGTACCTGGCATTGTACTGTAAACAACCCAATACCAACTCTTACCTTTTCACTACCAGATGATAATAATGTTGTAATTACATTACAAGTAGCTAATTGTTGAAAATCAACACCTAACTCATTATCTAGCTAAGCTGGCTACTCTGTACCCTGGGAGCAGAGTCTCCTCCTAAGGAGACTCTCGTCTAGGAAGATCGAAGGAGACTCTGCTCATAGAGAAGCTACTCTGCCATGCTAGTTTTGTGATTCTTCTTCAGAAGAAGAGATAACAAATCAATTAACCTAACAATCAAGCTGCCTGAACTGCCTTTTTCAAAACTCTGTGTTAACTCTGTGTCCCCGTTCTCATAAGCACTTCCATTGCATGTCACATTTGACATGTTCTAGAGATTAAAGGGGCTCAGTCACGGCATCTTGAGTTATTTTGAACATCGAAAAAAATAACCGTTAAATTGAAGGAAACCCAAAAATAACACTTTGTAAAGATAGAAAAACATCAGAGACGATAATAAACCATAAAGGAACAAGGATGGTTAAGGATGGAGAAGATTGACGCGGATTGCAAACAACGAATTTGAAAAGTTGTGCCAGGCTTTTCAAACGTGACTGAGCCCCTTTAACGCAGGATAAACTGACGAGATAAGTGTTCAAATTGTGTGGTCTTCTTTCTTTGTCTGAATGCGAGATTCAACGAACTGAAGTGGAACAGAGAATATTTTATGACGTTCCCTTACCTCTTTGTTTTCTCAGAATTTAGTGATGCATACACCCTAAGTGCCTCAATAAGCTGAGAATTCTGAAAGATGAAAGAGAATTTGGAATGACTAATGCACCGGCTCTAAACAACGTAGCTCTATGACGCACCCAAACCGTAGCAAACTTATCAAAATTATAATTGCCGGATTTCATACGTCGGGGGCCTGGGTACAATCGGTGTATTATGGGATTAACAACACAAGACCCATATATTCAGAAAGAGCACACCGAGCTTTACAAAATCTTTAAGTTTCGTGTTAATTGGGCCATTATTGAACAAGATACAGCCATTCAAAAACTTTAAAATTTGCAAAGGAATGTATGGCTTTCTGGACAAGTGTCCGACAATCCATACATTTGTTACTAAATTTTTACGTTTTTGAATGGCTGTATCTTGTTCAATATTGGCGCAATTTACACGAAACTTAAGGATTTTGTAAAGCTCGGTGTGCTCTTTCTGAATACATGGGTCTTGTGTTGTTAATCCCATAATACACCGATTGTACCCAGGCCCTCACGGTATGAAATCCGGCAATGGAGACCGGTAAGACGAGCTAAGAAATCTTACGATGCGGGGAATCGGAGTTCTCTTTCAGGTAGAGAACGTTTAAGAGGCCAGTGAACGAGAAATCGAATTTTGATTCGATCAAGTTCAGTGTGTCTCACTCAAAAGCAATCATCGTTCAGTGAAGGAGTACATTTGAATCGCGGGCTAAAAACACGCATTATTGTCACGCTCAGAACAGTTACAAGGCCAATGAGGGACTTATAACAACTGATAAATAAAAGTTCATAACCACGGACTTCACATTTTAGCATGATACTAATGGCAGTTCTCAAAGGGAGCTCCTTAGCTTGAGCATTCTTTATTATGCATGGAACGTGAAGATCGAAAAGCATACCTTGCTGTTCGCTTTGATTCCAACGCTTTTACACAGCTTTTGAAGTTCGCCACGTTTCATTCCTTCAAGCACATTAACATTGAATGTCACCTCCATTTCTCACAAGATATTTGGGCTCCCTTCAACTCTATCAGTTCTCTCAAATATAACAAGTCTGGTTTAAATGTTTTGCTTTGCTCAAAAACGAGATCTTCAACAAGCTTCAATCTCAATCGCGCCTGTAACTTTGGAACGTTTGATCGATAACAGCTGAAATTTCAAATTGAAATACTTGTTCTTCATTGGTCGATTTTCAACAACGCGCGCGCCTAAAAACTAGTACTTAGTCTTCTCGCGTTTACAAGGAACGCCTTGGTGTTTACATTTTTCAACAACTGTGGGTTGCCTGAGGTAAGAAAAACATCAAAGATATTGTTTAGGTTCGGATAAATTGCATTCTATCAATATTTGTCTAATAGCCGACGATACAGTACTTCAAGTATTCATGTTTGCAAGGGAATCACGAGCTTTATGCGTGGTTTTTACCCCAGTTCTCAGCGACACAACTTTTCGAGCACTCGATCAATGCGGCGTTCGATGCCTTTCACAAAGTGTCAGATAGTGTTGGTATGTGCTGTCATCTGTAACTGTGTCATTTTGTTCTACGTCTCCCATGTTCAGAACATAAACGGGGAGTGGCTGGAACAAAGCCAATTAGCAGCAATTAAAAACAAAATTGCCTTCCGCGGCGGAAACAAAGCTTTGCGATTTGAAAATGAAGTGACGATTGTCTTGCTCGAATTTGAAGTATTCGAAAATGACATCGGCCGTACGGTTCGTTCCTTCATGGAATACTTCCCAAACGTCCATATTGTTATTATAGCTCACAGAAGACCTTACCCGCCATTAGATCTCCCAAATGGGAAAATTCAGCTGGTTGTACAAGAAGTATCTCCAGATCAAAAGCAGTCATCTGGAAGGCCAGAGAATTATATCACGACACCCTACGTCATGTTTGTGCCAGATAGTGTCCGACTTGACTCATCAAGCTTGCCAATTATGATGCTTGAAGAACTCAAAGCTTCATCTAGTTTAACACCTCAGTTTAAAGTTGTTGCAGTACCAGTGAAATCAAAAAAGGCTATCGAGTGCAACAAGGTAGCTTTTGATCTCAAGCGTTGGACGTTAGAATATTCAGTTTCTGAGGAGCAGGCACAGAGTTACTACAGAACTTGTGAATCTGTTGGCTCAAATCAAGTCGTTTTGTTAAAGGCAGCATTTCTTCACAGCCTTAGCACACCCTACATGCGACCTTTTCCTCAAAGTTTGTTTATTCAAGCATCGCTGCACCATATTAAAACAAAACTACTTCACAAGGTGTCTTTCTCACAGGGATTCAAGCTATTTACCAATGCTCATTCAAAATGGAAATATGACAACAATGTTAAAACAAGAACAGTTGACATGCACAAGAGATTAGGAATAAAGAAAGTTGTTCTCCCTTCTGGACAGGTAGACTGGTATGGCTGTGGCAAAAACACAGGACGTTGCTTCGGTACTGTTTTTGATGACATGCCTGAATATCTTTACATGTCGCGATGGACACCTCCTTGCTGCCTTGAAAACCTGCGAGAAACAGCACGGTACCTCTTCAACATTTTAGACAAGGCGGGTGTGAGCTATTGGCTGGAAGGCGGCAGTCTGTTAGGTGCTGCTCGTTATGGTGATGTTATTCCATGGGATTACGACATTGATATTGGTATTTATCAGCATGAAATCAGCAAGTGCTCATATCTTGTTGAAGCAGAAAAACACTCAAATGCGGGAAAATCATTTATCGACGATCAAGGTTTCACTTGGGAGAAAGCAACTGAAGGAGAGTTTTTTCGGATTCAGTACAGCCAATATAACCATTTGCATGTTGATGTTTTTCCTTTTTTCGAAAAAGATGGAACAATGACAAAGAAGACATGGTTTGAATCTCACAGACAAGACAGGGAATTTCCTGCACATTACTTGAAACCTCTAGGGAAAATTGATTTTATTGGAATCAAAGCGTCAGCTCCCAACAATGTTCGGGAATTTCTGGAGTTCAAGTTTGGTAAAGGAGTTATTGAAAATCCTCAGTATCCAAATCCATCAAAGCTAAACAAGAAACCCAATAACAAGTCTTGATTTTTTTTCCAGAAGATTCATGATGGGTGACATATATTGCGTGAAATATCCCTTTATTTACTTCTGAATGCTTTGATCCATGCCTAAGGTAAATGCATTAGACTAAGGATCTAATGGTCTGAGTTGCAGCCCTAGCTTAGCTCACTGTTGTATTTTCCGATCTGGCACTTCACTCTTTCATTGTCTTTATCTGCCCAAAAGACATTAGTATAAACAACCTAGTTCCCAGGATCTCTCTTCTTCTCACACCCAACACCAAGAGGGACCCTGGATACCAGAATGAAGTATTTAAATGGTAACCAACAAAGAGTCTGTGCTCTGATATAGGGCTAATGCAATACATCTGCTTTACAAATACACTTTGCTGGTTACTATTATTTTCATTGAAACTAATAAATGGTTTAGTGTTAGCCTAGACTACAACTAGTCCCTCTTTCGCTTAGTCTGTTGTGCATGACGCGAAAGAAAACCGCGAGAAAAATGGCCTTGTGAAATCTTGGGGGCGAGAAGCTCGCAAAAGGAGCCTCCTTTTTGCATGCTTCTTGCCCCCAGGATTTCACGCGGCCATTTTTTTTACGGTTCTCCTTTGCGTCATGCACAACAGACTAAGCGAAAGAGGGACTACTCGTAGTCTAGTGTTAGCCAATCAATAGTTATGGTGATCTGTCCAAATGCTTGATACACATGTTGTCTACAATGGACTAAATGTTATCTAAGGGGTGTTAACTGACACTCCTGGTTCATAGCTTTGTGCAAATCATGAAAGCACTGGAGTCTGAGAGCCACAAGGCTCGTGAATTCTTATACAAAGCTGTACTTACCCAACCTTCTAGACGCTACTCAAAATCTCTCACTTCAACATCTTCTGTTTTGCAATAGGCCAATATATATTATAGATACTGTATATTAAAATTCTAACTTGGCTCTGAGGCTTAGGGAATAAAACAAAAGAACTTAATTATTCATCCCTCATCCTCGATACGATTTCTTTTGTTTTATTCCCCGAACCCTCGGAATCAAGTTAGAATTTTAATATATCGAAATTGGCCTATTGCTCTGCCTATTCAAAATACTTTCAATTGACTAAAATGATTTTTCTTTCAAAAAAAGATATCAAATTTGCTTTATAAACAGTTAAGCTAGGATTTTAAACAATTACATTATTATTAATAAATCAAGGATCGTACTATATTTTATTTTATGAACCTGTGATATTGTGTATGACGTTCTGTGCTATTGTAATGAGATCTTTTTGACTTTACCAATTAGAAATAATTCTACTTTCATAATATTATAACAAATATTGTATTGTAAATTAACTACAGCTGAGGAAAAGACTCTTCTTATTTCATTATTTAACCCTGAATAATATTTACTGCTTTCTTCCAGCATTCCAAATGACTCTATACTTATTTTCAATGTATAAAGAGATTATTGCTACAAGTAATTCTTGGAATGTTATTTTGCATACAGTAAGAGTCCAGTCATAAATAAATATTTGAATTACTGATTGTCAGTGCCAGTTTGGTTTCTCAGTGACTTCGCCTTAATTTCCGTCACATCTTCCAATCATGTATTTCCCAACAGTCTTTTTGGAAGTTTTCCCCACGAGAAGAAGGCTGGAATTCAGGCCAGCAGCATTCACTTTTGTGGGGTGATTTATTTCAAATAAAATGTCATTTTCATGTTGGTATGAAATATGAAGAAATTCTATACATACATCTGTATTGTAAACCATGTGAAGATCAAGCCAAAGCTTAACACAACACTGTCACAAAAGAGTGCTATTGAAAAGAACACCTACAAGGTACCAAGATCTTGTTTTGTGGATGTGGCTTGATATTTTTTTCACCCCTAAGAGATATCAATTCTCAAAAAAAAAAAAAAAAACAATAAAAGCAAGTTTGACACACTTGAGCATCAACCCACAGTCTAGCCAGTACCTTATGCATGCGCACAGCCTTATCATCCGGGCAGTGGCAGCCATGGACAGCTGTTTTGGCTTTGTTAGGCCTCATCAGCATGGCATAGCCATCGGGCAGAAATAGGACTAAAAGCCCTATATAGTCTACCCTTTACTGCAAACCGTGTAACACATTGCCTCCTGTCATATTTTTTCAGATCAGGCCTCTATGTGCAGCTCTTGAGGCTGAATATCCTATATGCAAGAGGTATGAAAGGCACTTTTTTAATCCCTGTAAGGTGTGATGAACACCCATGTGCTTTTTTTTATGTTGGAGGCCCCTCCCAGACCCTGTGGGACATGGTGCCTACTGTCTTTTAATTTGGGCTAAAAATCCAAGGACTTTTCAAGGACATTCCTGGTCACAAATCCAATTTTTCAAGACTGTCTATTTTTTTTTATGTGACACAAGATGCTCAGGTTTATTAATTAAAGGGAGACCTGTCAGATTTGTTCAAGTTGAAGTCTTTTTCTAGTCCTCTTCATGGAAACAACATTTTCTTGGTGTTAATTTTTGGTCAAAGTTTTTTTTTGGCAGGGGTAGGGTGGGGGATTGTTGCTAGCCTGAAAGATTTTTGGGGGTGTGATTTTTGTCTCCATTTGATCATCACCCTTACTTGAAGACCTGAGTACCCCATGGTAATAATATTCAAATGCTTCCTCAAGATCACTTTGAGATAATAGTCTTATGCATAATTAGCTGAAATTTCAATAAATTTGTGAAAATTTGAACACTTCTGTAACATCCTGAAAAAACCTGTAGAAGAATTTTTCCTCAGACTGACAAATATCCAAGAAACCCAGATAAAAGCTGAATGAATTTATTAAAAGAATTAATTATTATGTTTTAGGTTTAGATTGAGAATTAATCGATTTCCCAAAGGAAAACTGCTTTGTTTTGTTTATCCAAAAGACGTTTACCGTGATCTAAAATGCCAGCGTGTGATTGGAACAAAACCGTTGAATGTTCTGGACGATTGACCCGTTCTTTTTTCGTGACCACTCGCGTCCCTGATTGGCCCTCTGAGAATAGATAATGTATGCAGGAATATTGAATATCAAGCGAGAGTCCAGGCCCAGTTTTTGGGCGTCTCACCGTACTTTTGATCAAGGATTCGATTGTTGCTTTCCTTAAAGCGCCCGCCTTTGCCGTGAAACTACAACGAATTTAGCGGTCGATTGGGGCGATACAATCATGTCTGTTGATGTAAAACACCCGCTTGATGCGGCCAGCACTGATCTGTTAGAAGTAAGTCGCCACAGACTTGAACCACTCTCGACAAAGATGGAGGAGCGAGATGCAGACGTAATGAAGGTGCGTTTAACTTGATTTTTTTCAAAGATCGGCTTAGATCGACTTCTTGTAAGGCAATGCCATGATGAGCGAGGTATTCTTTAGGGTAAGGGCTTTATTTGACACGAATCGGCAATAGTTTTCTTCCCCAGGAAAGGTCTTACGTGGGCTAAATGTTTGAAATGTCACTTGCAATTGTATATTTAGTGCGTGACGAAAGTTCAGGAGCTTGGTGTAAAATGTTCGAATCGAATGATCACTCCTTCGACTGTTATCGAGCGAAACCTGAATGCAACGTAAAAATTAAATCAATCTCTAGGTATGGATTTATCGATTGAAGCCACGATCGGTATATATTGAAATTGGTTGTTTAAAGTCAGGAGTCTGCAAGCTGGCTGGCGGCAATATACGTTTGTCTCGCATGTGTTTTGATTTCGAAGAATGCTTTTTACTTTCGATTCCATCGTTTCCAATTCTTATGCAGTTTTTAACCACTTGTTCTCAAGTTTGCGTTGAAGATGAATGTAAACACCAACCCAAGTCGATTCAAGCAGCAATTTTCCAAATTTTAAAAGGCTACGAGACGTGGCTAGAATCGAATGCAAACATGGTCGCACATGCTGGTATTTCGAGAATCTCTGTAAAAGGATCGTGTTCATTACTGTAAACTAAACGTTCTTCGGTTCAAAGTTTGCCAACACGATCCCATAAAATAACGTGTGAAAGAAAACCAATGGCTTGGTGGTTGCATGAGCGAGTGCTTCACGCTTCTAAAACATGTTCACAGTCAAAGTTTACCACGTTTCAGTGATCGCGACCATCGTACGCCAGTCAAACGTGTTCTTTACACAGCAAATATGGCCGTTGGATGAAGCATTACTTAGTTGAAGCATTTGATCGTTCCTTGCTGGAATGCTGGAATATCATCAATTCAAACAGCGTTGATGCAAATTTCCACGCTTTCAACCCGCCCATTCATTGCGTCGGTCCGCGCATCGCATGCCTTTATTGGATACCCCTTTATTGTTGCTTGTAAGTGAAATCAACATCGCAAATGTACGGCTGTTGGTTTCAGCTAAAACGCTTGTTTACACTCTGATTCCGTATCTTTCTGCCGTAATACGAAGAATTCCATACGTGCTTGCTTTGGGAAAATTAGGGTTCAATACTATACATCAGACAATTCATGTTGCATTCATAAACTGCGGCTGAATATGTGATCTGCTCCGAATCGAAGACTTGATCGAGAAGGGCATTTTGTTGGGTTGCTGTGGGTTTTGTCTTTCGTCACGAGAATCACACACTTTCAAACAGTTTCCAGCAGAGTTTGCAGCAGTCAATTCAGATGATAAGATTCTAAAATAACCTTTTAAATTCACGTAACAGTGTAGAAAACATCATAGTGGAATATTGTTTACGGTTGGTGCATCTCTACAGCTCTGTATTGTTACCTGAAGTTTGAAAGTTTGGGTTATATTTTCATTGTAGTGCATTTGTAACAAATGATGAGCAGTTTTGGGGCAATGCACAGCAACATTAATAATTAAAACCTGCAAGAAAGTTCTTCCAGAAACTGTGAAATGTTTTGACTTGGCCTATCAAAGTTAACTTTCACAAACATTGCCCATATTTTAAGTAAAAGTCGAAGTATTATGTAGATGCAAACAATTCCTCACAATTGCAAGTGTTATTTGCAGAATTTTTGAATGAAGGTGAAGGTCGCACTTCTAGGCAGCAAATATGGGTAGTTGCCCAGAGGCCTACATTGTTTGAGTGAAAATTGCCCAATCAGCTGCCAATTAATGGAATCTATGTCTACATGTAGGTTGGGAATATATTTTGCAACATCATCAACTTTAAAGCCTTTCATTACCAAGTTGCAAAATGTAAATTCCCCCTACTGATTGTTATACATTTGGCACTGATTATGAGAATTTGATGATTCAGCAAAATTTTGTGAGAAAGATCAAGACAACCCTCTTATGAAAAGGTTTTCATTCTCAGACACATGTCAATTACATGTATGTGACAAGAAAATAACTTGTTCTTATATCAGATCATGTCATACATCAATCAATGCACATGCCATAGTTTGTTTCATTTTGTTGACTACCATTAATATCATCACACTGGATTTTTACATATTATTGTTTGTCGGAAGTCAAACTTGAATAACTTATCTCAAAGCCCTTCACATTTCACACATACAGAAGTCAAGTTTTGTTTGATCATTTCCAAGTAGTGTTCCCAGTTGTTTTCATGAACATCCAGACACATTCCAGACAGCAGGACAAGAATTGTTCATTATTCATTTAAATTCATGAAAAAAATTTTCAATTTCAACTGTGGTAGCTTGTTGTGTGAATATTATCAATAGCTACTTGATCAGCTAGACCTTCAGGCTAGCCTTACTTGGCACGGATATTTTGCAGAATGCCTAATGCACTGTTTGCTTGCAGTTTAGTAGTTTCAATTGTATATGCTTGTGGTTAGTTTTTGTTTGTTAAGGACAGCATGATATTGCATATGGCCTTGTCCAACAAATAAAAGCTAACCGCAAGCAAATATAAATGAAACTAACCACAAGGAAACAGTGCGTTCTGCGTCCGGCATTCTGCATAATTTAGCATTCTGCAAATAATTACCCCCACCTGGCCTTGTTTGCCAAAATGTTGGAAGTTGTGCTAAAGTTCTGCTACTGTCTTAAATGAGTTGTGAAAAATGCAGCAAAAGATGAATTCAGGATAAGAAAAATAAACTTTGTGATTCAGTTTCAACTAAATAATAACTTTCTGTTTCTATGGAAAATAAATGTAAACTTTTGTGAATATCAGGGAACTCACCCTCTGCAATGGATTCCATAGCTTGATGGGTAAGAATGCCCAATAGTTCATTTGAGAAAGTGCTCGAGACATATCTTTTCAGTTGGCATTGCTCTTGGCCAGACGTTTTCTCTAGCGCAATCTGCTTGCCAGTGACCATACACTTTTAATAATTTATTGATTTGCAATGGCAATTGTTCAATTCTTGTTGGATTGCTATGACGGCAAAACAGTTGCCATGAATGGATGTGAAATATATCCCAGAGATAAGTGATTTTGATGGGTCCTTGATGCCTTGCCTAAAATCTTTGTTTTTGTTATGGAAATATCAGTGGTGCAATTAGGAGTATGTGTAATCGAGTCTAGGTGAGAGTCCTGGATTTACGTGGGAAAGAATCAGATTCAGAGATTTCATCTTTTCCTATCAAAGGATTGTATCTTCTTGACACATCTAGTTCTGCACCCCTGTAACTAACAACTTTGTGTATGAAAAGCTGTATGTATCTCTCGTGTAACTAAGTTAAACATAGATCAAATTTGCAGACGTTTGCAGTTGTTTGGATATCTAAGAAAAAAAGCTTAATACATGCAGGCGTGGCTAAACTTTTTTGCAAAATTATTTGGAAATGCGTGTAAGCTTATCCGTCTATTTTTTCTTGATCCGTCTGATCTTTTGCATATTAATTGCAGAATCAACGTTATGGGCAGAAAGTTGCAATCTTCAACTATAGCAAGATAATCTGAGAATTTTTTGGTGCTTGAGCTTACATCAAAGTCAATATAAGCTTAATTAGGAAATTCCATTTTAAAAGCAATATTTTATTAATAAAAGGTCAAAAGGTTATTGTGGTCTGCTTTTAAAGCTATTTTGGCGAATAATGAGACATTTATTACCCTCGCTGTGGATTAAAATTGTTCTCTAAAAGCAAACGAACTTACCTCCTTAGTGAATTGATAAGAAATTGCTGCAAAATTGAAAAGAAATTGCTCCGTTGGTGTAAATGTCCATGTTCTTTGCTCGTATTTCCCGGGCATAATGTATTCTCAAAGAGCTCGTGACTCACGAGCTATAAAAAGCAACTCGATTGGCTGGTTGTTTTATAAGACGCTTTCTGATTGGCTGTCGTCTATTTCTGGTAGGGCGGGGAAGCAAAAAGGTGTCGCGTGGAATGCGCTTCTGTGCACAATGGTTTAGCGACTTTTCGCCTTGTTTCTCTCGTGAAAGTTTATGTATAATGTAAAGGCACCTCTTTAATTCAAAAGGAAGCCCGCTACCGCGGATTTGTTTGAAGGTATACGGCAGGCTCACAGGATTTGATTGAAAGAGGTTGGAGGTATTTGTGTTACATTGGTTCACATCAATGTATTGCAGGTTCAGTTTGTCGAGTGGTTACCGTGACAAATACTACAGAAGTTTAGGCGAAATCAAACAGACACGCCACGGAGGAAGAAACGTAATTCAAAGTCGAATTGTCACAAAAAGGCAGTATTGTTTCACCGTGAAATCTTTCAAAGTTTGGCTGGATTTTAGGCCGAAAGATCGAAAGTGTTTACATCGCGTAGGCACCCCTTCGTGCCTCGCTTGAATTATCTTGCATAATTTTCTTCGCTAAATTTGAGTTTTTAAAAGAAGAAACGAAGTACTCATGTCTATTCTTTTATGTTCTAGGCTTTTATCCAGTCTATGGGAACAATGGGCGAGGTTTCTGGAGACTACAGGGATTCCGAAGACGATCAGTGGATGGAACAACAGAGTTCTGCAAGACTCTTCGAAAGATCACGAATCAAAGTTCTAGCAGGTTCGTGATTCTATTGTTGTCTGCCATGTGTAATTACGGTTGGAAAATGGCTACCACGTACCTCATAAACGCATCTCTGCTAATTATAAGCATGTGTATTCGCATGTGAACGGCATGTTTTATTCAGTCTTAACTGAACATAGAATGTAAATAATTTATTATCTTCGTATAGCGATCACTTTGTACATATTGAGTTTTATCGCTTCAAGCTATGTCAGTTTTGATCGCTTATCGTGTGTCTTGGCTCGATACGTCTAATTGTTTTATTGCTCATGTAAAATAGCTTTTAGGTAACATTCCTACGATGGTGGAAATTAGTAAGCTTTCATGCGTCTGACTTCATTGTTTTGCTTCGATCCTGTTTTGGTTTTCGCCGCATGCCGAGGAGTTGATTAAGCCATCAACTTTTTGCAAGATAAGTTTGCCGTTTATCACATGTCGTATATCTTACTCTTGCCTAGACGGAACCTGAAACGAATTAATAAATACCGAAGCGGGATAGTCTCCTTTAGAAGTAGCAATATTTAAGTCGAATTTTAATTAAGGTGTGAGGCGGGGTTCCGACGAGAAAATTGCGTGATCTTTTGACCGGCCTGCAAATTGATATTTTACGGGTAAATATGAACGAAATAGTTCTGATACTGCGGTTCTTTACAAGTTATTTGCTTACATGTTTCTACTCAAAATAAAGAAAATTCAGTGTTCATTGTTTTATCATTAGAATATACATGTAAAAAGTGTTCGTCAACAAAAATAAAGAGACGATGGTGTTATTTTTTCCTAATTAAATTAAAGCTTAAACTAATCTTTCCGCTGCGTGGAATTCGAATCGAAGATCGGACGAAGCTCTGGTTGCCTTGCCTCAAATGATTTTACCTGGAAGATAGGTAGCTACACGTAGACTTGTTTACGTCGTTTGAGATTCCCCAAACTTCACGTGACGAAATCAATCTGTAGTACATTTCAATTACCTTGTATATTGTATTTTTGCCGTTCTATTTATTTTACACAAAATATAAATATTGATGCTCAAGTGCAAATTAATTAAGTTGCTTCTTGGAAATTTTGACTATATTATACATGATTATACTTCTGTATTTAAAGGAGCACAGTTAAATTGAAGGAAACCTGAAAATAATACTTAACAAAGATAGAAAAACACCAAAGAGATATTAATAAACCATAAAGGAACCAGGATGGTTAAGTATGGAGAAGAATAACGGAGATTACAAACAAGGAAATTGAAAAATATACATAATTTAGGCTAAACTTTCCAAACTATTCAATCGTGACTATGCATGCTCCTTTATGGCATGCTAGTTGCCTAATTTACATGTAAGTTGGATTTTAACAGCTTAGTTAACATGAACCCACCCTTGAGTGTGGAAGTCAGCATTTTTTTAGGGGAGAGGGTACAACATCATTACCATACATGTTTAACATAGTATATAATAGTTATGATAATGCAATAGTCTTGGAGCACTAGATATCATTATTTCAAGTATTCCATTGTCTTGTAGACAGTTCTGTATGAATTCATTTTTTGGATTACTGTATTTGCAGATGAAAGAGAAAAAGTTCAACGCAAGACATTCACAAAATGGATTAACTCACATCTTCAGCGTGTTGGAGCCAGAGTTAATGATATGTACCATGATCTACAAGATGGGAAAAAGCTTATTCTGCTTCTTGAGATTCTCTCTGGAGAAAAACTGGTAAGAGCCTTTGCACATACTAACATCTGAATGGCAATAACAGATAGACAGTATTTTTGTATTGTTTTAGGAGTAACAAGGATTTTTGTAAATTTCTATGCATGTTGTCTTCATTAATAGGGATTTTTTTCACTGTCACTGAAAAGGTAAACCAGAATACTTATTATGTATGCTTACTTTTTTCTCTTTCATATTTTTTCTACATGTATAGCCTAAACCATCCAAAGGAAGAATGAGAATTCACCAGCTTGAAAATGTAGACAAAGCATTGACCTTCCTGAAGCAAAAACAGGTAAGCAGATTAATTTTCTCTTGTGATAAGTTGATGCTTGATCTGTAAGATTTTGTTGATGTTATCTGTTGCTGGCTTGGATTTGTTGTAAAACTATAAATCTTGAGAACTTAAACTGGGATAAATAATAGGGATAGCAAATGGTTCTTCAAAGACCATGGGTCTCAGTGATTGGTCAGTTCAGCCATGATGGTATTGGCTGAAATACTTGTGTAAATACTTGTTTGTCATCAGTCATTAATCAGTTTCAATCTGTCTAGACTTGCCTTCTCACAAAGTCTTGAACTTACCTGTCTATTCACCACCCCTAATAATAGTTTATTCTGTCTTTGTGCATCAGTGATGTACAAACGTAGTCAGTCCCTAACTTTTCTATTGCTTTGTTTTTGGTATTCTTAGGTCCATTTGGAGAATATCGGTGCGCATGACATTGTTGATGGAAATAACAAGATTACCCTTGGTCTGATATGGACGATCATCCTCCGATTCCAGGTAACAATAAATTCTCTCTCTTAATGAAGGATGCTTTAAGCATAAGAAATGCATTATGATTGTGATTATCCCAGATCAATGAAAATGTAGAGTTTAAGATTGTAGCTTCGGCAAATTAACAGCAAGATTGCTTACCTCACAGCTCATCACTTTCAATAACCAGTGGCATAAATTATAATAAGTACTTATGAACTTTTGATTACATATTTGGCCTATTGTGGTTTTCTTGGTTTCAACTGATGTTGAATTTTGTTTCTAGATTCAAGATATCACCATTGAAGGCGAAACAAAGGAGAAGAGATCTGCAAAAGATGCATTGTTGTTATGGGTTCAATCTAGGACTGTTGGGTATGTGTCTTGTGGTTCTTTTTCAGTTGTTTTAAACTCCACACTTGCATGTATTGTCCAAGAAATTTTGCACTCTTGCCCAACAAGTTCAATTTTCCTGTATAGGTACCGAAACGTCACTGTTTCCAACTTCACCACCAGCTGGCGTGATGGACTGGCATTCTGTGCACTGATCCACAGACACAGGTAAGAGTATGCAGGTGTACATGCAGGTAGGACAAAGTCTATGTCTGCCCAGATGCCTGTACAGTCAGGGTGTATCCTGGTTCTGTAGCATTAAGCAACTAGGAGTATTGGAAGCCATTCTATAGCAGGGTTATACAAGGCTGCTGCCTAACTGGAGCCCGGCAGCCTGGGGCACCCAAGAAAGTCCTTTGGGTGCCTAAGTTTTTGAAGCATCTCCCAAAACATTACTTTTTGGGCTCCTAACTTTTTGGCTTTTGCCCTTCTGGGCTCCTTGAAATATTGTTAGGCAACAGCCTTGGTTATAACTTGCCACCTAGTTTTCCACAGTACTTGACAGAGCAGGGGGAAATTAGGAGTAGATCGCTTTTTTGAAGTAAATAGTAGTTTGACATCTGATTAAGTTGAGAAAGAGAGTAACTCTACATTGTTATTTATTTATATATTAATTATTTTAATTATTTATATTCTTGTTTTTGTTGATGTCATGTAGGCCTGACCTTATTGAATATGAGAAACTCACAAAGGCTGAACCAGAGAAGAACTTGAATCTTGCATTTGAAGTCGCAGAAACACAGCTTGAAATACCGCAACTCTTAGAACCAGAAGGTATAATGTAATATGGCAAACTGCATGGAACAGTACATGTGCTTGTAAATGGGTCACTGGAAACTTGTTCTCATCATCAACATTCTTGTAGTTTTGATCATGACTTCCATTGTACTTTTTAGATGTGAATGTGGACTTCCCTGATGAGAAGTCAGTGATCACGTATGTTGCAGCTTACTATCACTATTTCGCTAAGATGAAGACAGTGGAAGTCAGTGGTAGCAGAATCGGCAAGGTAAATTTCTACAACATTTAGCTTCTAGGTTAGTTTGATTTACAGGTGTCAAGTAATTTGTACAAGTTCAAATGGTGTTTTTGATTGTACTTCAGGTGATAGAACGCATCAAAGAAAATTCTGAGCTGATTGAAGAGTATGAGAGGCTAGCAACTGATCTCCTGGAGTGGATTCAGATTACGATTGTTAAGCTCTCAGACAGACAGTTTGCCAACACACTGGTCGGTGTTCAGCAGCAGATGTTGGAGTTTAATCAGTACAGAACTCAAGAAAAACCACCAAGGTAGGGGAGCTATTTAACTTTTGTATACAATCTATGAACACTTGTGTACATTTTACAGTACTGGCAGAGTGGCAGGTATCATAAAAATGTCTACAGTGAGGCCCCCTTTTGACTACAAGAACATGGATGGTCAGTGACCAAAGACTTAACTCTATAACTCAACCCTTTATCCTAACCATGCATTTCTTTGTAATGTTTCAAACACTCAGTGGACTGCTTGTGTTGACTCTATTTCCATGAAACTTTCAGGTTTGTGGAAAAAGGCAATCTGGAAGTCCAACTGTTTATTCTAACGAGCAAACTGCGGGCCAATCATCAGAAGATGTACACACCTCCCGAGAGCAAGGCACTGAGTGATATCAACAGGGTATGTATTGGGGAATAATACTACAACAGAACTATAACTGTATTTACAATAAGCTGATTTTTTTACAACAAAGGGTATTGAATCATCAAGATAGGCAGAAAGGTAATTACGTGGAAAGCCTGGGATAGACTCCAAAACTGGACAACCCTCTCATATGGGTTCACGGGTTTTGAGCCTTTACATCATGGTGCGATAAATGATGCCATGCTGAAGGGAGGACCGTACCTTTTTCAGTTTCAGACGTGTGGTATATTCAATAGCACAGACCATAACACGTTGTGCCCAGGGGAAAAACTACATCTAGATCTGACAAGGGAGTTCTCAGACACCCCTTAATTTTGTTAGCACTTTTTGCAAGATTAGATTACATATAATTAGTATGTATTTTTATGAAACTGTAATTGCTGAAAGAAAATATTTGATGAGTTATAAAATGATGTGGATTTGTTTGTAACTTAGGCATGGGAGTCACTTGAAAGAGCTGAACATGAAAGAGAACTTGCCTTGAGAGAGGAGTTGATGAGGTACATGTACAGCTAATGCTTTTGATTTTTTTGTCATGGTTCTCAGTCGTTAGTCAAATATTCTATTTGCATTGATTTTTTATGCAGTTTTGGTACTGTAACACATACAGAAAATGCTCGGGCTTCATAAGTTATAGATTCGATGGAGGAACTTGAAGCTGAAATTTAGATGAAGAACTTAATAACCTATTTGGAGTGTATAAGTGCAGAAGATTACCAATGATAAACATATTAAGGGCCGTTGACAGCCAACGAAAGTTCTGTTGTCCTGTTGCTAATGACAGTCTGTAACAAAAAAACTGCAGATTAGGTCTAACACCTACTCATCTTCCTCACTTCCTCAACGGTTATATTGTCAGTATCAGCTTTCCAGTTTCTCTTTACTAACTATTTTTCATAATTATCTCTCTAACTTAGGCAAGAAAGACTAGAGATGCTTGCTGCCAAGTTTGACCGAAAGGTGAGGGGCTGTTTTAGCTAAGTTATCCTTGCAATCTCTCTTGAAATAGTCTTAAAGCTAATTTAACAAATTTTCCGTTTTTTGTGTCTGTCCTGTTGTTGGTCATGAATTTCATCATAGCATTGTCAAAGTAGCTGTGGATCCACGGGTGATATCCACAGAATACTTTGACAATGTTATGATACATACATACAAACATGCTTTATTGAACCTCCCCAAAAGGGCTTTTCAGGAACAATAAGTATTAAAAATTATTTAAAAAATTAAAAATTAAAAAAATAAATAAATAAATAAAAGCTAACTCATCACCATGTTGATTACTGAAAACCACACATCACTTTTGAATCAATTAAAAAAAGTCCCTTAAAAGTTTGCTCCTCAAATGCTTCATGATCAATAACAGGACAGATGCATGAAAACTGACATCCAGTTGTCGTCACAATAACAAACTGTCAAATTGTCAGTGCTCTCCCTCGTTGCTGCATCCCATAAATTATAAATTCATGTGTCTGTCCGCTAATTGACGATAAAAATTAGCCAATAACCCACAAGAATTTGTTCAATCTGTTATTGTAAAAAAACAATTATAATAGGCAAGGACAGGCTTATTGATCATGATTGTTATTATTAACAGGCTGCCATGAGAGAGACGTGGCTGAATGAGAACCAGCGCCTTGTGTCACAAGACAACTTTGGCAATGACATTGCTGCTGTGGAAGCTGCAACCAAGAAACATGAAGCCATCGAAACAGACATTATGGTAAGAATGAATGAATGAAGCTAGTTAACATCAGTCTGTATTTTTTCAACTCAGTGACTGTAACAGCATTATCCACCCTAAGTTGTTATTATTATTATTATTATTATTATTATTATTATTATTATTATTATTATTATTATTATTATTATTATTAAGTTCAATGATCATTGTCAGCTTATTACACATTTAAGTAAAGATGTCTGTGCTTTCAAAAAGCTGATATCGACTTTTTTTTTTATCTCAGGCTTATGAAGAACGTATCAAAGCCATTGTTCAAGTTGCGGATGAATTGCAGAGGGAAAACTTCCACGAATCTGATAGAATCCAACAGAGGTTTGCTCAGTAGTTTTGTTTACATCTCCACTAAGGTGTTACCACTTAATGTCCAGTTCAAGAACTTCATAAGCTTTGGATTGCAGGTTGTCAAGTTTGACGTTTGCCCATTTGTTTCACTGCCATCTGCATAATAGGCATAGAACACAGAGAACAAAAGTGTACATAAGATCAGATATCAAATGCTAATATTACAGTGGTAGTGTTTTGTTTGGCAATAACTTTCTTGTGCTTTTTTTTTTTTTTTTCAGGAAAGACCTGATTCTACAACTATGGGAGCAACTTTTAGAGTTGCTCAAGCGCCGTCGTTCTCGACTGGAAAAGAGCATGAAGTTACAACGTTGCTTCCAAGAAATGATCAACACCATTGACTGGATGGATGAAATCAAGGTATTTGTACATAGTGGTCACTGAGCCTGGATAAACTGGTGTTTTTTTTTCTATGAAAGATCTGGTGTCTGTTTTTTTTCTTATTCATTTTGTGAAATTCTTTGTGATTGCAGATGGGCCTTTTGTCTGAGGACTACGGCAAACATTTGCTTGGTGTGGAAGATCTGTTACAAAAACACAGCCTAGTAGAAGCAGATATTGCTGCTCAAGCAGACCGTGTCAAATCTGTTAATGAGCAAGCTGAAATATTCTTACATCTTGATAATGAAGAAGATGGTAAGTACTGTACATAACCGTGTTGTGTTGTTGGTGGTGGTGGAGTTTTGTGGGCTTGTGGATTAAGTCATGTTGTGATGCAAGGCCTTAAATTGCATGGCTTACATTAGCCGCACTTTCCATTTCCTTGATTAACACACTCTCAAAAAGACATCTGAGAACCAGGGCTTGAAATTAATGCTCCCAAACTCGCAAAATGCAAGTGATTTTAATTAGCTGTGAGGGAGAAAAATATCCACTAGCAAATGTTTGCGAGTTAGAATCATCCATGAATCCATTTGTAAAGAACTTGCTAGTGGTCTCACAGTTTGCTAGTGGAAAAAAAATCTTACTAGCCAAACTTTGCAAGGGGACTGAAAAGTTAGCTTCTGAGCCCTGAGAACACAAGCCGCTGATGTCATTCAGTGACATCATGCCACTGGCTTGATGCCTTCGTTGAAGTGTACAATGTACAAATTTTTAATTTTAACAATATTTTATGATGTATATAGGTTTGTGTTTTATTTTTCAAATTTTTAATTTTTGAGGACCATTAGTTTAACAGTTTTATTACTGTTATATGTTACCCTCGTTAAATAAAGTCTTACTTGCTTACTTACTTACAACTCAAGGAGATGGCTGAAATTCAGACCAGGCTTACAAGTCTGAACATGGTTTATGGCAGAAGACTTCTAACCTGTTTGATAAGAAATGCAGTGTTGAAATGAAAAATTAGCTGACTACCATTTGCATTTTCCCTAAACAGGTTTCAAACCAGATGAAAACCAGATCAGAGATCATCAAGCTGAACTTGAAGGAGCCTATAATGAACTCTTGATGCTTGCTGCAACAAGGCGTGGCAGGTTAGACGAGTCACACAAGCTGCAGACATTCTATCGTGATGCAGAGGAGGAAGAAATGTGGGTGTCAGAGAAGGCTTACTCATTGCAGTCTACAGATTATGGGCATGATCTTAACAGTGCCATGGTGCTGTTGAACAAGCATGAGGTTTGTGATGCATTTTTACCTTATAGTCTAAATTCTCCTTAATATATAACAATTATTCCATGAGCCCGCGTTGGATATGAAGTGATAGAATAACCAACGAGCGCGTAGCGCGAGTTGGTTATAATCACTTCATATCCAACAAGGGCGAATGGAATAATTGTTTTTAGTAAATTCTCAAACCAGATTTTGCCGCCGATTTTTATCTCCACAATTTTACAAAGCGAAAAATTTTAAACTTGGCGCACTATTTTCCATATGACGTAAAACTCGGACTATTGGCTCATAGTCGGAGTTTTTTAGCCAATCAAAAAGCTAGAAATGCAATAGTCGGAGCTGAGAATTTACTAATATCATATATTCACTATAAGTTATGAGAATTTGTCAGGTGATTTATCTTTTGATCTTTCTTTGTCAATTTCTCAGGCTGTGGAACGTGAGATGGCCAAGCGAGACACCCACACGAGAGCAGTGATGAAAAGCGGCCAGGATCTTGTGGACTCTGGGCACTACTCCTCAGACACCATTCAGTCACGCATGCTCAGCATTCAAAATAAGTGGAGAAGCCTGCATGATGTTGCCGGATATCGCAAAAAGAAGATCCAGGAAAACCTGCAGCTGCAGCAGTTTATTGCCGACTACAATGACATCATGTCATGGCTGGATATGATGGAGAGAATAGTCGCCAATGACGACCTCGGTTATGATGAGGCTAGTGCTGATGCATTGTTGAAGAAACACAAGGTGGGTTCCTTCGATTACATCAATTCATCTTGTATCTCATCCAAAACTTCAAGTAAATTGTCATCGAGTGTTCCTTTCTAATCCTATAGTTAACCTCTCTTCAAAATTATTCCCACAGATCATTGAGGAAGACATTGAAAATTACGCTACAGTGATCAAAGGGCTTCATGACCAAGTTGATGAACTTGGTGATGAGGACAAGACATCTCCTGAAGTTGTTGATAGGTGCAGAAAGTAAGCACTGTGAAAACATCTGT
>JAHPZR010023407.1:35000-62500 GCA_019787425.1 Platygyra sinensis
CGGATCAACACGGATTACAAACAACGAACTCAGAATATTTAGACTTAATTTTGCAAACCTTGACGCGGCTTCTTATTTCCTAACCAACATGAGTTATATCTCTGAAACGTTGTATTGCCCAGCAATGGGTCTCCATTCACGTACTGGTTTTCCAAGATCCGTGTCAAGAATTCTGCCTTATGCGCTTGTCCTTTGCTAGCGATACAAAGAAAATGTTTTTATCGACATATAATAATTGTGTCTTTGTATCTCTTTTAGTTGTTCATCCGAGACTCGAAACAGTGCGAAGCCATTCTTGGCCAACAGGAGTTGTTCCTGTCAAAGGAGGAAAGTGGAGTAAGTACAACTAAGTATTGTGTATATTCGTAATAAACCAAAGAAACTGCACGAGAAGGCATATTAGCTACAACGGTGAAAAAACGTCTTTGGGATGCTGTAATGCAACGAATTAACTGTAATGCAACTGTAGCTTGAAAAGGCACTGCTCTCCTTTCGAAAATGCGACGCTGCATGTCCCTCTTCCCTTCTCCAACCCAAACGATGGAATGAGGAGCAGGGGGATTGGCAAGTGAAGCTGAATTTGCTTGCGACTGTTTGTTTGGCGTATGTGAAAAAGCGCCAAATGCGCAAACTTTTCCCAAAGACTTTTGTCTATCACTGTAGGCACCAGAAACACACTCTGTAGTCAAGGTGTCTGTAAAGCGTGTTGTAAACTTATGTTCTGTACTCTTTCTCAAAAGGCGACTGTGGAAGCCGTGAAGGAACTGATTAAGAAGCATGAAGAATTCGAGAAGCGCATGAACACCAATGATGACAAGATCAATCAAATGATGCAGTTTGCTGAACGCTTGAACGATGAAAATCACTACGCGTCGGACAAGATCACTGAGAAAGCTCGCAGCATTGATGAAAGGCAAGCAGCAAAGTCTTTCTTCATTATTTGAAGGAGCTACGTCACGCTTGGCGCATCCTAATTTTTTTCGTCGTTTGTAATACGTGTTAATCTTCTCCATCCTTAACCATCCTTGTTCCTTTATGTCTTATTATTTATGATCTCTTTGGTGTTTTAGTATCTTAGTGAACTAATATTTTCAGGGGTTTTTTTTAATTCAAGGTTATTTTGTCTCTGGCCAAAATACCGTTATTAAGCTCCTGAAAAGACTGTGTAAACCTCACATTTGACAATGATTAGGGGAAACCTGTTCCCTTAGCAATAACAACAGGGATTTGAAAGTCCTAACACAGAGCTTGTTATCTTTACAGGAGAAATGCCAATCACGAGAAGATGGCAGCTGCACTCAGGAGGCTGAGAGATGCGTTGGAGTTACAGCAGTTTATCCAAGATGCTGAGGATGTGAGTATTTTTTATTCAGACCGCAGTAGACATGCATCTCACAGGAGAAAATCATCAAAAATTAAGTTTGATCTAAGTAAATACATTCTTAAAAGCTTCATGACTCAGACTAGAAGCTAAGCGCCATAACACAGCGTCACACAAGGAAAAATGTATCGCAAAATCTCTTGCAATCGTGTTTTACAAAATGTTAGATTTTAGGGCGTGTTACACTTGGCAGATTCAAGTTGCTAGAAGAGAGACCATTTTACTATTCTGTGAAATGTAACCGAGCCTCTGCATGAAAGCGAGGTTTGAGATGACCATGTGCAGATCCAGATAAAAAATAGTCATCATCATGAGAATTTACATTTGAAAGTGATAACCAACTCAACTCTAGCCTCGCTTCTGCACTTAAAAAGGTCTGATCTTTTATGCAGGAACTGTGTATTGGGTTATTGTCTCATGTAACAATTGATGTCTTAAAGTTAGTTATAGTGAAATGCTGCATGGCAGTGTTTTCATAAGTGAATTTTTCTTGTCTGTTCTAGATGTACGACTGGCTCAATGAACGGTTATTGATCGCGTCGGAAGAGACTTACAGAGACTTGAGCAACATTCAGGGCAAAGTCAATAAGCACCGCACGTTTGAGGCTGAAATCCAGGCCAACAAAGAACGCCTTGATGACATCTGTGAGGTTCGTAGACCAAAACGTACCATAAAACATTGCTTGCAAGAGCAAAAATCACCACCCTTATAAAGGTCTTTATACAGAAAGACTCAATTAGAAGTCGAGTTTCTCATTATCCACTTGAAGCTTCAATGAAATTAAAATGCTTCAGAGAAATCCTCTTAGGTGTAAAGATTTGGCATTTTGGATACCAACAAGTTTGGTAGCCTGAAATGTCAGTCACCTCCCGCCCCGGGGGGTAATCCCTGGGATTAGGGCGGGAGCGGGAGATGACTGACAAGTCAGGCTAGGAGTTTAAGTACTGTGTTAGATTTAAATCCAGTCATAGTAACCGATGTACTCCTTGCGCTCTGACCAGAATTGTTTTGTGTTCTGCATTCTTGCAGACCGGAAACAACATCGCCGATGTGAAACCAGAAAACAGACCAGAAATCGATGAACGCTTGGAGAAACTGAACATTAAGTGGCAGGAGCTTGCAGATGCTTCCAAACAGAAGGGAACTAAGTTAGGAGATGCACAAAAACAAGAGGAATTCAACACTGGCGTCGAGAACATCCAGCAGTGGTTCGCGGAGGTTGAGCAAACTGTTGTGACTCACGAGAAGGCGACAGACTTGACGACAGCCACAAGGCTATACCAGAAACATAAGGTATCGCATTTTTTTTCTGCGGCTACTTCAAAATAAAACTTGTCGAAATTATCTGGAATTGCTTTTGTTTAGTTTAACTGTGCTCAGTGATTGGTTTAGAATTCTAGCGTCACTCTTGGCCAATCAGATGCAAAACAACAACCAATCACCATTTAATCACGTACCTTTTCCCGCTTTTAGCGCCGACTGTGTGTGCTGACTTTGATTTCGCCATTGGTTCATAGCGTCGCAAATTGAATATCTACTTGCATTACAGTTACGTAGCCAACATACACTTAAAGATAGCAATTTGAGTACTTGCAAATTTAGTTTGCAATGAACGAAAATGCAAAATCAATAGTTCAGTTTAATTTCAGTAACACCATACATTCGAGGAACTGTAGATGAGAGACTTATTCTTATTCTTTGAATTTTTAGATGATGGAAAAAGAGATCTTGGCAAGGCGGCAGCGTATGCAGGAATTGAACAGTCAAGCTCAAGACCTGGTTGATGCTGGTCACTTTGATCCGAATGCTGTAGAAGAGACTCGCATTGTAATGGAGGAAAGGTTTGTCAGAATTGTTTTTCTTAGAAGTGTTGAACAAGCGCCACGCGATCTCGTCACCAAGGAAACATTCCTTCCTGATGACGCGCCTGTGTAGTGGTGCGTGCGTTCCTCTGATTGGTGGATATTTTCGCAGTAAAATTCATACCCAAGCAACAACCAACCAGCTTGTCTCAACACTTGTTTCCTTTTTTCAGGGTTGATGCGATGGCTGCCCCATTGTCCGAGAAGGGCGTGGAACTAGAGCGCACTCTCGGCTTCTTCCAGTTCAACAGAGATGTGGACGATGAAGAGGTGAGGACGTTTAGACTTGGCTTACATGGATGAGGTACAGGCATAGGAGTGTGGCATGTTAGAATGAGTTGACTGTCCCTGGATTTTGCCTCATCCTAACGTCTTCTTAACCTTGATCGCGTTGAATTACTGTCAAATTGCGCCGGACATCATTTAACTCGTTGCGGCAATGTTCTTACAGGGTGAACGAGGCGAGGCAATTTTGGTCTGATGTTAATTAGCTGTGATTTCTGTTATTTTTAAGGCCTGGATCAAAGAGAAGGAACCGCTGCTGCAATCAACCAACTATGGAAACAACTTATTTGAAGTGCAGAAATTACAGAAGAAACTCCAGGTAATGTATTGTGGCGCTTTAGTTTTCTATGCTAGTGTGAAGGGGAATTTCATTTTTTGGCAACTTCTGACTAGTTTTTAGCTCTGTTTTGAGCTGGAGTGATTCGCTGATTTCTATGATCAGTTTTCAGAAGACGTCATTTTTGACCTGACTTATTATACAATAATTTTGCTTACCGTAATAGACCTTGTGTGCCGAAATTGAAATCCACGAAGCTCACAAAGACTCCATCTGCAAACGCGGACAAGAACTCGTGGATTCTCAACACCCAGAAGCTGACCAAGTGGCCGAGAAAACTCAGGACCTGCAAGGAAAGTACGATAATCTCAAAAAGCTCGCTGACGATTACAAAGGTCAATTGGACCTGTCGCTCCAGGCTAAACAGGTAAGACTGGTTTTTCAATCACGTGCGGTTTGATGTTACAGAGATTCCGTAGAAATTTTAAACGTTTATTTAGGAAGAGACGTCAAAAATACATTTGTCTAAGTAAGTCGTGTTCAAAAGAGTCGCACACGAGCGCACGCGAACAATTTTTGTCACGTGACCCTTTTTTTTTTGCGGTGGTTTTAGTATGATCAGGAGCCATAATCAGGGACGGAGACCGTAAGTCTTGGGATGCGCGCGGACCCATGATATGGGACAATTTTTCTATTTTTAGAACAAATTGCGCCATCTTGACGTCATATATCCGCGCGGATCCACGCACGTGTCTTGGGCTCTCGCGTGGATGTTGTCACGTTGTGTGATGAAATGGTGAGAGCTGCGAGATTCTCTTGCCGCTTTTTCACAGCGACGACAAGGAATAAGGCAGAGAAGAACTAGGGACGTTTACGCCCTGATTTAATGAAAGGTGTGTTTTTCAGGGTCGAGAATTTCTTTAATTTCGTGCTGTGAATGAATAAAATCCGCTCGCCTGCTAGTTTTTCCCGTAAACTTTTGTGTTTGTTTTGTAGAGAAAAGTTCTGTAAGAAAACTGTCTACTCCCCGGCCGGTATCGAGTTAATTTGTGAGTTTGCCAAACAATGCTTTATCATAACCAAAACCTGTGTTTGATAGTTTCTTGTTGTTTCTGCTCGTTTGGCGAGTTTGCAAAAGTTTTTGAAAGGCAAGTTTGACGCGTACGAGTAGTTCATTTGCATTGTGCAGCGCGTGCACTTTCAAGTCCGAGTCGGTGTTTTCAGATTGTGAACAAATCGTGAAAAAGATTTGTTTCGTTGTCTTTTGTGCTGAGATACTACAGCAATTTTCACCAACGTTCACCAAAAGGCTACTAACATCATGTGTTTTCTTTCACATGGTGAAACTTTACACTGCGAAAATAAAATAGACAAGGAGTTTTGACTCAATCGAAATCTTTGTTCGAGTTCATTAAAAGCGTCATCGTAACTTTTCTCATTATTTCTGCTGTATTCGCAAATTTTCAGCTAAGCTTTTAATATGTTCTCAAACATTAGTCAACCTTAAACATATTCAAAAACTAGAGATATTATATGAGTTCGATGTACGTTTTCACACCAAAGTACGAAGTCTAATTTGTCATGTTTTACTAGCTGTGCAAAACACGCATCGGCGGGCGCTCTCATTCATCGACAACAGACAATAATTTATTGGATTTTTACACAAACAAAACTAAGCAGCATCTACGGACATAGACCTTTTGTCACTTATTGGGCCTAAACGCTGCTACATCCAAGCATATCCAACTAGTTTTTTTTCTCTGTTATGGAAAAGCTGTTGATCATCTTCGTGTGAAATATTTAGATTGGAGTAATGTGAAGTTCCTGTAAAAGGAGCAGCCGAACTCAACTTCATCAGCAATATAAAGCGGGACATACCTAAATTCAGCACTGTCTTCACTCAAACTGGAGCAACTTACGGCGAAAATAATTAAGCAAAATTCCAACAGTCATAAAGGCGTTGAGTTGTGGGCCAAAAGCATAAATGATTTCGGGAGTTTCGGACGCCATTGCCCCGCGCGACATCCGCGAAAATCATCGCTGCAATGTATGCGCGTGTGCCGCAGGCGCGATGGCGCAATTTGTTCTAAATATAGAAAAATTGTCCCATATCATTGGGCCAACCCCAATACTAGAAATGGCGCGCGCTTACGGTCTCCGTCCCTGATTATGGCTCCTGGTATGATCAGCAATTTTCATTTCATGCGTGAGTTTTCTTTTTACCTTGAAACTTTAATAGCGAAGAAACAAATTCATATCTTAATCAGTTGAAGCTCATACTTCAGCGTGGCATAGAATTCCCTTTAATAATACGCCTTTCCTAATTTGAGAACATCCTTTCAAATTGATGTCAAAATCTTGTGTTTTGTTATGGTAATTCAAAATACTAAAATAGGCGGTAAGCAAACCGTAGCAGACGTACAAATGTTATTCCCTTATAGTTTGCTGTAACAAGACCATTGGAGAGGAATGATGAAAAAACCATTGAAACTTTTCAGTACAAATTCCTGGGATATCTTGATGCACCTTTCGAATCTCAAAACTAACATTAAAGGGAATGTATACTAGTCATTTAGGAGAATAATTTTCTTTATCTCTTTCAGTACTACTACGATGCGTCAGAGGCCGAATCGTGGATGAGCGAACAAGAACTGAACATGATGGGTGACGAGCGAGGAAAGGATGAGGCTAGCGCCAGTGCCATGCTCAAAAAACACGAGACACTGGAGGCAGCCATTGCTGATTATTCCGAGACCGTGAACGAACTCGGTGACACAGCTAAAGCACTGGTAGACAGCGGACACCCAGAAAGGTACTGCATAAACCCACCCCTCCTCGTGGAAGAATTGATTCATGTTAGAACTCCGCTTAGGAGTGTTGTGAAAGAGCTCTTTGCTTATGGGAGCCCGGGCGCTGGGACACTTCAACATTGAACTCTAAAATCTGATATTTTTGCCAAGATTACCGCTTTTAATGAAACTTGACCTGTTCTTTTACTTAACAGCGAACAGGTGAAGATCCGCCAGGCTCAAGTGGACAAACTGTATGAAGGGCTCAAGGACTTGGCGGAGGAACGCAGAGGAAAGTTGGACGAGACACTTAAGCTGTATCAGCTGCAGGGCGAAATCGATGATCTGGAACACTGGATCGCTGAGAAAGAAGTTGTGGCCGGATCAGAAGACATCGGACAAGATCTCGCTCAAGTGGAGGTACATCTTCTCGTCTAAGTTTGTATACTTGTTCTATTCTCTTTGATTGAATCGTTTGACAAGACGCAAACTCGCAACTTTGCTTACTCTTGCGTTTATCTGTCCACAGTTGCTCATCGAGAAATTCCGCGAGTTTGCGCGCGATACCACGAACACTGGCACCGAGCGCGTGGCAGCCACGAACGCTGTGTGTGACCAGCTGATCGGCACAGGCCACTCTGACGCGGCCACGATAGCCGAGTGGAAAGATCAGATCAATCAGTCCTGGGCCGACCTGTTGGAACTCATTGATACGAGGACAAAGGTTAGTGAGCGTTCTCTTATTATTGCAGATGTTAATTTTTAAATTGACTTTAAGAGGACCAATTCTCCATGATATCGTCTACAAACGGCCACAAAAGAGTAATGCTTATGTGCTTTCACTTTTCAGATGCTAGAGGCTGCCCGCGAGTTGCACAAATACTTCTACGACGCTAAAGAAGTTCTGGCGATGATTCAGGAGAAAGAGAACCTTCTCACAGACGACCTGGGTCGAGACTTAAACAGTTTGCATCAATTGCAAGTCGTTCACCAGGGATTTGAAGCAGATTTGGCGCCACTTGGCAACCAGGTAGGACGAGTGCACAAAAATTTCCTCCGTTTTGTTCACAGCCACCAAAGTGCGCGACTTTTCCCTCCTTTTTTACGCCCTGAGGTAGTGGTCGTGATAGAGCGCCCAAGCATTACAACATTTTCCCACCTCTTTGGCGAGAAATATCGCGGCTCCATACACAATACCCCCACTTTTTTCGGACGACCTTGTTTTGTTTATTCTTTGACAAATAGGTATACGCGCTTGAGCAATATTTTTGCTCCATTGAAAGGAGTTTTGTAGTTTTAAATTACCTTTCTTTCCTCACCAGGTCGTCGCCGTCCAAGAGGAGGCAAATCGTCTCCAGGGCTCCTACGCCGGTGACAAAGCTAGAGAAATTCAAGCTAAAGAAGACGAGGTGGTGGACGCGTGGAAGCGGCTCAATTGGCGGGTAAAACAACGCACCGAACGCTTACATGACGCTGACGACTTGTACAGATTCCTTTTGGCTGTTCAGGATCAGATGTTATGGATGAATGACATGCTGAAGCAGATTTTAACCTATGAGAAAGCGAAGTGAGTGTCAACCCTTCTGACAGATTATTTGAACTAACTTAAAACAGCGTTCAGACGTTTTTCTGTTGTAATCTGTTACACCAGGTCAAAACGGCAACCTCTTAAATCGTGGTTCATCCAGGCTGGGAAAGCGCCACACCTTGTTTTCAACCGTAAAATTTTGCGTTTTAACATTTGTTTTTCATTTTACTGCTTCAAGGGATGTACCCGGAGTCGAAGTCTTGATGGAACAACATCAAAACAGGAAAGTGGAAATCGACGCCCGTGACGACAGTTTCGACGATGTCGTGAAGATGGGAAAGGATCTGATCGCTAGAAATCATTACGCTACTCCAGAGGTGAAGAATTACTACCTCCTTTGAATTACTCTGTCTTACGTCTGAGAAGGCTTACTATGTGCAAAGGAGAGTAGACTTGACCATTTTAAACTCGTGAATTACGATAGCGAGTTTCGAGTTCTAGTCGGTGGTCAGATTATTTGCTATTGACTCCTTTTAGTGCACATGTAGTAGCAGTAGTTCACGAAAAACAAAACCAACTTTATTTGCGTTAAGTATGCATGGATGATCATTTTCCTCACATTTGATTCTTGTCAATTGTAGATCAATGAGAAACTTGACATGCTGAACAGACACAAAGATGAATTGTCTCTTGAGTGGGACAAGAGATGGGAACACTTGCAATTGGGTAAGATAACGACCTCGCGTATTCCACTCCCATCCCTCTTGACTCTTTCTTCCTCTCCCGCTTCCTTTCCTTTTGACCGAACCAATAAAATTAGATGTAATCAGTGACTTTGACTAATGAACGCGTGCCTTTGTTTGACAGTCCTCGAAGTCATGCAGTTTGCACGTGATGCTCACATGGCAGAAGGATGGATGATTGCACAGGAACCCTACCTGAAGAACGAAAACCTCGGAGTAAGTGTTTTCCTTTTTTTTTTCTATTTTTCCTTCCTCGGTTGTAAGCAAAAACTGTCGGGCTATTTCCGACCAAGGAGAGAATTAATTGTAGGGCTTTTTTAAGGCAGTGACTCTTGGTTTCTCAGAGATTTAAATTAAACGTTTCTTGTTTTTCTGTGTGTGTTTTTAGACCGATCTCAATGAAGTCGAACAGCTTTTGGAGAAACACGCAAACTTCGAGAAGCTAGTAAATACTCAAGAAGAACGATTCCTTGCCTTGGAGCGCCTCACAACGGTAATTTATGAACATAATTTATTATATACACCTATTTCAAACATTTAATCATTTCATGGTCTCTTTGCTTGAAAAACCTTTGAATTATTGCAATCATTGGAGCAAGTGCCGTTTTGTGTGTGCTTGTAAGAAGTATCAACCCACTAATTTGCTTTTCTATGAGGTTTTTCTAAAAAGCTGTTTTTATCTTTGCACGGTAAAATTTTTCGAATGAAAGGGTGACTTGGAGTTAGGGATCAAAGCAACAACATCTGTTCTTGTTGCTAAGTAACCACTGACTAAAAGCGGAGAATTTGATAACAAGAATGAAGCTAAGGAAGTCAAAGAATTAAATGAGATTTTGCATCTTGTTCGCCTCCAGTACGAGCTTCGCGAAGGCAAACGTCGCAAGATGGAACAAGAACGCCGCGAACGCGAAGAAAGAGAAAGAAAAGAGAGAGAAGAACAGGAAAGACAGGAACAACTAGAGAGGATTCGCCGACAAGAGGAAGAAGAGATCCGAAGGCGCGAGGAGGAAGAAGCTCGCAGAAGAAGAGAGGAGAGAGAAGCTGAGGAAAGAGCGAGACAAGAAGAGGAAGCTGTGGTCTCTGCTGAAGCTGAGGCGGTGAGTACCTGCTCCTTCTTTATTTGGTTTGTCGCGACATGTCGCTCGAGGCTTTTGTCCATTGCGTGATGATCCAAATTAAAATCTCAAAAAGTCTTGAAACGTCTTCTGGCAACTACGACTGTTCCAAACACTGGAAAAAAACTTAAAACTTGAAACTTTAATTTGCTCTCTTCACTGACAATTTCGCAGTTATTGTAATGCTAAGCCAGAGAATTTGTCAGTAAATCGGGAAGAATGTTACATATTTGATTGACTTTTCCCTTTTCCTACCCGGTTTTCTTGAAGCCTGTTTATATTGCGAGGAGAGATTTAATTTTAGTCAGCAAGCATAACGTTTCGTTTGAACTATGAAAACTCTACTTCTCCGTTACAATTTAACATTTTGTTTTTCCCTTTTAGGTCGAAGCTGCTGTACCGGAAGAGAAAGGTGTGTATATTAAGATACATGTACTGTAGCCTCACTGACTCTATATTTAAGTTTAATCATGTTGCGATAGATGCAGCAGAGGTCGCGGCCCTAACGGTACTCTGGTACAAAAAGTATGACGAGTTTCGAATTTCGCCAAATCGTCAACCCCCAAAAAGGACCCTATTGGCTTAAATTCAGGCACGCAGATAACTCCCACAGACCGCAGCATAAACCTTGTTGCAATTTTACTGATTAAGAAGAGACTTTTTTACATGTTGACAAAGTAATTTTTCCCTTCAACAGAAACAGACGAAAGCGTGACTGATGGCAAGATGGAAGGTTACCTGTATCGCAAACCGACCATGGACGCTCCCAACAGAAAAGCACCGATCAGGTAACGAAATCCGATAATGTATCGAATATTAGTCGACGAGTTCCGACATGAGCCGAAGATTACGTAGTCCATAATATACGATGCAAGTTTTCTGTTAAAGAAGAGGAACAAGGGCGATGCTCGGTAACGGGTTTTGTACCATCCACTGCTTAGTGAGGAAAAAATCAGCAGAAAGTGGAAGACTTGAATTAAAATACTTCGATTTCTAGTTGTTAATGAAATTTATCGCCTATGTTGAGCCAGTGTTTCCGCTTCCCGCTAACGACATAATAACTCGTTATTCTCCTCAGGCAATGGAAACAATTCTATGTTGTACTGCAAGAAATGTCTCTTCATTTCTACAAAGATCAGAAGACCGCCCGAGTGGTGAGTACTTTTATTAAGTTCATTTCCCTTTAAAAGAGACGCCATAGTTAAAACTAGGTTGAGCAAACCTGCTCGTCGAGTGCTGTACTATCTCACAATTTAAATAACGACGGTTATCATCTATTACGTACAACCTCCATGTGATAACACTCTGTATTTGCCCTGTCTGATCAGGATCACGAGTCAGCTCACTCGCTACCGACAACGGAGGGCTCTGTGGAAAAAGCCACGGACTACACCAAGAGAAAGAACGTCTTTAGATTCAAGTAAGTTTGCAGTTTTTGGTTTTGTTTGTTTGTTATTGTTTTGTTCATTTATGCCTTATTGAGAGTCGGCAATTCATTTTCATAGCAAAAGGTTTTAAGGCAGGTCTGTCTTTGAATCATGATTCCAAGAGATTTTGGCGAGAGTTTGTCATTTCCACTAGTATTGTTCCTGCCTTGCTGTGGACTCATTTTGCTGGGAAAGGCTCTCGCAGATCAAAGTAATGTTGAGGTGTGTGAATTTTAACTTATTTCGTCCTTCTTTGCAGGACAAATGCTGGTCAAGAATTCCTTTTCCAAGCAAAAGACGAGGTATGTATCCGGTGCATGGTCTTATGCAGTACCACATAAAAGGCCCGGACTGCTCAATAGCTTGCAATTGAATGGTGACAAACTAGGGTTTCATCCACAGACTTAAATGTTAGAACCACCTTGTAGAGCATAATAAACAGTACCACATGAAATTACTGCTCAATAGCTTTCATTTAAATGGTCACTAGGGTTTCGTCCACGGAATGTAGCGCAATTTTAATTGCTAAAATTTGCTTCTGCTTGTCTTAGGATGATATGAACCTCTGGATTAAACACATTCAAGAGAGTATCAGAGAAGACTCTGCTGGAAAAGACGTCTCCCCCGGAAAGAAAATAGAAAAACGTGGCGGCAGCGGGATTTTCGGGAAGCGAAGAAGCAAGAACTTAGAGAAAGAGGAGAAGAAATAAGAGGCGCTAAAAAATATCCACTAGGTTACAAATTATGAACATCTGTGAAACACTCAGTTAATCGCAGTATTTAGGAGTTTCATTTGTAATGGAGCGTGTTAAAAAAAATTGTTCATTGGTTCTCTGGTGCAGTATGTTGTGAAAACCGGAAAAGCCTGTTTGTGAAGTTTTATTGCGTAACGTTGTTCTCTTGTCAGCCATAAACAAAATCAAAGACAGTGGTGTTTGATTCTGCGCGAAGATTTTGTTTCCCGCGCAGTTGAAGGAGGCAAACACACCAAAATAAAAATGGACTTGTTATTGTCCAAGAGATCAATAGTTATGCATTGCAGACAAAAGAGGGAATTGCAAAGTCATTAGAATGGGAAGGAATTCTTTTCTAGTTGCTTGTTTGCCGGAGAACCAAGTTTATTAGTTAAAGCAATCGCTGTTTATAGGTGTGTTTTATTTTGTCAAATGCCGTCTTCTACAGACGGGTAAAGAAGTCAAATTGGATTATAGGTAATTTCATTTATTTTAGGTCCTTATATTTCGTGTTTTATTTCCCCAATAACGAGTAAGACTTGAGGGTTTATTAGACAGAAATCTCCATTCGTTATGTTCTTGATCTTATTTCTCTGCGCTAAAGGAATGACTTGAGTAAAGTGTTTTCTCCAAAGCAATTAATCAGCAAAGATATTATCTTAGTTACATCGTAAACAATTAGAGTTAAAATTGATTTATACCTGTGTTTTTTTTCTGTGAATTCACCTTGAATTGTGTAGTACAATATTGCCAACAGCGCTTAGCTGGTCATAAAATGTAAGAAATAAATTTAAATAACATTAAACGAAGTGATTTTGATCCGTTTCAAAGGAGGGTAATTTGGAAGAATTTTAAGTCTCGTGTACTGATCAAGGAGACATTAATTGTGAGGTGATGGTTTTTGCTATAATCATATTCTCTTGTTCTTGCGAAACACCAAAGATATTACAAGGAACCTTACGGGAAATGCAATTGTAGTGAAGTGCATGGTTCGTACAGGTCTTGAAAAATCATTGAAAATGAAAAATGTATGTTGTATCTATGGAAGGTCCTTGAATTCTAACCGCTAGTCTGAATTTTGTGGACTGGTCGAATACTTGAAACTACAGGATGAAATAACATCATTAATTGGGAAGATCCTGGTGCTCCATTCCTGTGGAGGAGGCAGAGTCCTTGGAGAACGCTGTGATATCAGTATGGCCCATAAAGATATGCTCCGTCGTTCACTGAGCTGGAAAGAAATTTTCTTCAAATGGCTAACGTATAAAAAGCTAAATTTGCACAGGAGACTTGCTTAGTTAACGGGAAATGCCCATAGTTAGTAAGCAATCCACGGAAGATGACGGCTGTACATTTGACCACAATACCTTGCGAACCAAACTAAGCCCACCGCGCATATAGCAAGATATGGTTTAACGGAAGTCGTTCCTATACTAACAGCATTGCTCTTGTCGAGTTTGAATGACTTGCAATTTTACTTTGTGTTTTTATACGCTCTTTTGGAGTTTTAGTGGGCAAAGCATTATAGGTAAATGTACCAGTCGCCATCTTTTTCCTTATGGTGGATTGTGACATTCGCTTTTCAATACTTTCTTTATGGTGAATAATTACGACATCTTCAAGGACAGAAATCCAGACCAGAGATAACGAGCTTATAACGAAGCCTCGAACCTGTTTAGTAAGCCAAATATTTAGAACGCTAAAAGGTATAGGTGATACCGATGCACTCCATTCGCGGTGGCCGATCCCAAGCAAGTGGTGAACAATTTCTTTCTGGTCTGAACTAGACTTGGCACTTCTCGTTTCTCCCAGTTCCAAGCGTACACACTTTTAGCAGATTGAGCCTATCCGAAATTATTAAAAACTGGGTCGTTGGATAATGCAATTCGAGAGTTTTCTTTGGGTAAGCCATCATGGTATATGAGCCATTATACCATGATCTACAAAACTGGCGAGCGTATGCGTGATTTTTTGGGCCTTTTTGTTTTTATTGTAGTCTAGTTTCTATATTTTGGGGGCGTTTTTAATAAAACAATTATTCCACTCGCGCTTGTTGGATATGAGATGATTATAGCCAACTCGGCGCTACGCGCCTCGTTGGCTATCTATCATCTCATATCCAACGCGCGCTCATGGAATAATTGTTAAATATCCACCATGATCAACAAAAATTGAAGTAAAAAATACCGTGTTTTGTCAAAGTCTGTTCATGTAACTGTACATCATAGCCTAATGATGCACTTTCATGGTTTAAAGAAATTACATTTGTTTCGCAAAAGTAATTTATTTTTATAACACAAAGGATTCTCTCTTTCATCTCTGCATTATCGAGCTGTGATACGCTTAGGAAGTTTAGAGACCATGTACTCCCGGAGCGCTACGCGTACCGCTACTGTACCCGATCTTTCTATCTTGATACGTTACTTCTCGTATACTAGAAGTGCAAAAATTTCTTTCTTATTTCATAGCAAAAAGATATATCTTATCGTTTACGCAAAATAAACGAAAAGGAATACGTGTACCATTTAGCTTTTCAGTTCCGAATTGCAAGAATGCGTGCGCAAGAGTTACCAGCGTTGGCCATCGGCAAATACATGTCGTCAGCTTATAGCGCGATTATACATCATGCAAAGGCAAGATCATACCTGCGAAGGCTTTCTTTCTCATTTCTATAATCAAGTCTGCCTCCATGTATGTGAATAGGGTGAGCAAAATTCTCTTCAGGTCTTTGGCTATTTCACTCTATATCCAGATAAAATAAAACGCCATAGAAAGAATGTGAGACAATAGAGAATAGTTTGTCACCTCTTTACGACATTAACGTGCACGTGGAATTAGTTTCATAAACCCAGAACTTACTAAACCTATGGAAGAGGGAGGCAATTTCCTTCGGGTGGAAAAGAGTGCAAGGCCGGGAAAATTATGTGAATTTATCCCTTCGGTGGAATTAAGGGTATACGACAGTTAATATTACCCGTACATAGTTATTGTAATCCGATCACCAAGTGCAAAACCTATACATGACGCTTCACCTGACTGAGCAATGAGGTTTTTATTTGCCCTCATGTTCAATCAGTTCCATCACGGTGTTATTAGGTTGAACAGCGTCGCTTTTTGTGCTTCACTGATGTCCTGCTACATTCTAGAAGCGTAACAGCAAAATACTGAAGGCTATCGTATTTTCTTCTAGGCAACTCCAACGGACATTTACAAACACTAAGTGTGTTTTTGTAATAATATATGTAATATTATCTCTCCGTAGAATTTATATACAGCCTACTTTAGCACCAAAGACTCGTTATGTTTTCAAGTTAGCGCATGAGATTTCCCCATTCCATGAAAAGTAACCAACCACAATATTATAACCAGTATGATACCCTAAGAAAAAATTCTCTTGAAAAGCCACAGTTTTCCACCAAACGACATAGCTGAAACTCGAGCAAACTGAGAGAAAAATGCTGCAGTCGACGGTTACTTTCAACTGCTTCTTAAAACCCGCCACGTTTTGCCAACTATTGAGTTAGATTGCTGTTACAAACAACATTGCTACCCAGGGTTGTAATTGAACCCCTCTCCCCAGCAACATTGCCACTCGAATTTTCTTGGAGCTTGTAGTTGTTGCATGAATAATTGTTATTTAAGATCCGTTAAAAGCAAAATGAAAGAGCCAAGTGTAAGTTGAGAAATCTACCATTTGTGCGTCGTTTTAAGAAAAAGTTTACCTACACTTCGTAACTTGGACTTGTTATTTGCTTCTCTGAATCTGAATCATTTTTCCGACTCGATTAGTTAGGTGGCCGGTAAATGATGCAAGCACTATCTTACGGACGAGAAAGCTGTGGAGAATGTCCAAAAGGACAAATATGAAGGTGGTGTAAATTTTCACGTCAAGCATTAGGTCTCGATTAAGAATTACATATAACAGCTGTGTAAAAGAGGTTTCTTGCAATAGTGGAGAGTGCTCGAACACTCCACCTCTGGAGGGGTGTTTCCGCGGTGATGAACATCTACCTACCCCATTTTCGAATTCGTTGACCAAAATCCTACTTTCCCTAATCGAAATTCGCTATCTAATAGACCTCACCTGTTCTGGGTTTTCAGGCATGACTTATCAAATTTATTGCCCTTTTTCAGCCATTTTCGGAAATGCAGTGGCATTTTACCTTAAGTGTTTTTGCCAAATTCATTTGAAGGATAAAATTCACTGTCCTGCAAGATCATCTATGAAGCATCAAAGTACTGTAATGCCTACGCGTTGGCCGACAGTCGGTCGACTATAGGTCGACTACCGACCGACGCTTCAGTCGGTTCGGATTCTTTATCTTTACCTCAAAAAGCTCCATTTTAAAAAATGTCGTCAGTCCACTAAAAAACAAATAGCCAAGGTTTTCAAATTCCTTCGGTCGGAAAATCGTTTTCCGCAAAGCTCCGTTTTCGTGACGGATTAGTGTGGACGCTAGGCCTAACCGTTTAGAAATAAAGGTGCCTTTTCGTGACGGACTAGTGTGGACGGTAGGCCTAACCGTAGAAATAAAGCTCCGTTTTCGTGACGGATTAGTGTGGACGGTAGGCCTAACCGTAGAAATAAAGCTCCGTTTTCGTGACGGATTAGTGTGGACGGTAGGCCTAACCGTAGACATAAAGCTCCGTTTTCGTGACGGATTAGTGTGGACGGTAGGCCTAACCGTAGAAATAAAGCTCCGTTTTCGTGACGGATTAGTGTGGACGGTAGGCCTAACCGTAGAAATAAAGCTCCGTTTTCGTGACGGATTAGTGTGGACGGTAGGCCTAACCGTAGAAATAAAGCTGCGTTTTTGTGACGGATTAGTGTGGACGGTAGGCCTAACCGTAGAAATAAAGCTGCGTTTTCGTAACGGATTAGTGTGGACGGTAGGCCTAACCGTAGAAAGAAAGCTCCGTTTTCGTGACGGATTAGTGTGGACGGTAGGCCTAACCGTAGAAATAAAGCTCCGTTTTCGTACGGATTAGTGTGGACGGTAGGCCTAACAGTAGAAATAAAGCTGCGTTTCGTAACGGATTAGTGTGGACGGTAGGCCTAACCGTAGAAATAAAGCTCCGTTTTCGTGAGGATTAGTGTGGACGGTAGGCCTAACACGTAGAAATAAAGCTGCGTTTTCGTAACGGATTAGTGTGGACGGTAGGCCTAACCGTAGAAATAAAGCTGCGTTTTCGTGACGGATTAGTGTGGACGGTAGGCCTAACCGTAGAAATAAAGCTGCGTTTTCGTGACGGATTAGTGTGGACGGTAGGCCTAACCGTAGAAATAAGCTGCGTTTTCGTGACGGATTAGTGTGGACGGTAGGTCTAACCTTAAAAATAAAGCTCCGTTTTCGTGACGAATTAGTGCGGACGGAAGACCTAATCACAGAAATAAAGCTGCGTTTTCGTGACAGATTAGTGTGGACGGTAGACCTAATCATAGAAATAAAACTGCGTTTTCGTGACGAAGTAGTGTGGACGGTAGACCTAATCATAGAAATAAAGCTGTGTTTTCGTGACGGATTAGTGTGGATGGTACACCTAATCATAGAAATAATGCTGCGTTTTCGTGACGAATTAGTGTGGAAGGTAGGCCTAATCATAGAAATAATGCTGCGTTTTCGTGACGAATTAGTGTGGAAGGTAGGCCTAATCATAGAAATAAAGCTGTATTTTCGTGACGGATTAATGTGGACAGTAGGCCTAACCGTAGAAATAAAGCTGCGTTTTCGTGACGGATTAATGTGGACGGTAGGCCTAACCTTAGAAATAAAGCTGCGTTTTCATGACGGATTAGTGTGGACGGTAGGCCTAACCGTAGAAATAAAGCTGCGTTTTCATGACGGATTAGTGTGGATGGTAGTCCTAATCATAGAAATAAAGCTGTATTTACGTGACGGATTAATGTGGACAGTAGGCCTAACCGTAGAAATAAAGCTGTATTTTCGTGACGGATTAATGTGGACGGTAGGCTCAACCATAGAAATAAAGCTGCGTTTTCATGACGGATTAGTGTGGACGGTAGGCCTAACCGTAGAAATACCGTAGAATTCCGAAAGTAACGGCCCCCGTTACTTTCGAATTTTGCAGGCAAAAGGGGCCGCTACTTTCGGGTAGCCGTTACTTTCGGGTAGCCGTTATTTTCGGACAGGTAAAAAACGTTTGTAACTCGAAACGGTCTCAGACAAAGAGGACGCGTATAATGAAATTTAAAAGTCATTCCACTTAGGCATATTCCTAAAATGTAACGTAACCAGATGAACAAAAAGTCAACAAAACAGACTACTTTAAGCGGTACGCTATACTTACACGATTACTAAAACTGTACAGTGCGTTTTGACTTTTCACTGACAAATTAATTGATAAAGTATTGCAAAGTTTATAAGTTTCAGTCACAGATTAAATCATGCACAAACCGATTCTTTAAACGTTCTTTAGTCAAGCATGTGCATGTGCTCCAAGATAATCTGAGAATTTTTACAAGTTCTAGTTTTCTAATCTGTATACATTGAAAGATAATCACGGTTACATGACAAACGTTGGTGTTTTTCTTGTTTAAGTTACTTCCCAAAGAAGAGATGTTATTTGTATTTCTCTCTTTCCAGTTGAATATGTCATGGTACTTCTTAAGATCGCTTTGTAAGCCGACGGAAAGTAATGCTTGAAGGGAACATCAAATACAACACTGAGTCACAACAGTGTTTTGTTATCGTTTTGGGGTAGTTTTTTTAAAATGCCGTTACTTTCGGGGAGCCGTTACTTTCGGGGGGACCGTTACTTTCGGGATTTAATAGGAGGGCCAAAAATTAACGTTACTTTCGGGTAGCCGTTACTTTCGGGGGGGCCGTTACTTTCGGAATTCTACGGTAAAGCTGCGTTTTCATGACGGATTAGTGTGGATGGTAGGCCTAACCGTAGAAATAAAGCTGCGTTTTCGTGACGGATTAGTGTGGATGGCAGACCTAACCGTAGAAATAAAGCTGCGTTTTTAAATTTCTCTTGCGTGGTGTGGACCTGCCTTATTCTCTTTAGGCCTCGTGCACACGTTTCCGAATATTTTTTGAATCTACAACTTTTTCTTTCCGAATACGGCTTCCGTTCACACGCATTTGGTGAATTCGACAGTGAATCCCGATCGGATATTTTTGAATTTGCTCTCCAAGAGTGGAAAAAAATAAACCCGCAACGAATCCAATAACATGTGGAAGGTGAATCCGGATATTCTCAAATCCGATGACGTGGCAAAATCGTGTCCAGTCTCTTACCGAAGAATAATCCAGTATTGCGGCCAACATGGCCCGATGTAGGCGTTAATTTCATTAGAGTGAATCTGGATACCGTCGGATGCGTTTGGAAAGGCGAATTCGGTTTGGATACGCTGCGTGTGGACAGGGAAATTTTTAAATCGAAAAAGTTGCGCATTCCAAACTATCCGGATATATTTGGATTGGGGTCCTTAGTGTCAAATTTGTGGCACACAAAACCCCTGAGGAAATAAGATTTTAATTTGAATATGCAGATCAATTTTCAACATTAATATTCAGTTTGCTTTCGCCAAGAAAGCGAAGGCAAATGGCGTTTACTTGAAAGTCGTTTTATGGTTACTGGCGAGCAGAGAAACCTGTCGAGTCAGCATTGTAAGTGATGGAAAATCGTCCACTTTGCCACAGTGGCGTACGTTCTTTAGCACGAGGAAGTTTGGACAAGAGAGAGAGTTAAAATCTTCACAAGAACTTTGCCTTGAAGCGATACTTTTAACACGTGCAGGCTCAGCGCCAAGGATATTTTATTCATGATTGTCTTGAGAGGTAACCAGCCTATATTTTGCGTTTTAGTAACTGCTTAGAAAACTTACTTGAAAGAATTTCTTCCAAGTACAAGCATTATATATTTATTGTTGCAGAGATTTTTTAGCAAACTTGAAATCAACGGACTTGACCGACTAATTTGCATAAGATTTATCTCGCGCAGGAGCGAACCTACAAATTTTGTGTATTCTGAACAAGATTAATCTATATTTTAGAACAATAGTTCTCGCCATAAGAACTATTTAAAATCTAATCAATGTAACTGACGTAAATATAAGATTATGAGAAGAGGAGGGACAAGGCTGCTTTCCGGGAAAGCTGCCGTTTCCTTTGCTTTCTCAGCCCGGGGGGGGGGGGGGGTACTCCCTATCATGGCCTATACGGGGAGGCTCCGCCCGAAAGGGGTACCTTTTTCAGGCTTCAGGTATATAAAAGAGTAGGGACTTCACAAGTTGAGGTATATAAAAGGGTAGGGAAATTAGTCATTTAGGAATTTAAAAGGGCCTTTAATTATAATATTTCGAATAGACGCCCTTTACGGCTGAATCAGTTTATTTATTAAGCACTACATGAAATTGAGAACAAGACTTCCTAAATCAGGTATGTGAAAGGGGTACCTTTTTTCAATAAAAGGTATATAAAAGGGGTACCTTTTCTGCCAAAATGGTATATAAAAGAGTAAGGGGTTGGACCTCGGGGCAGCGGAAAAAACGCGGGGCTTTGAATCTCTTCTAATGTAATCAGAACGATTTTGTTTCCGTAATGGTCTGATTTGTAAATGTCTATAAATGACTCACTTTTTCCTAACGTAATCCTAACAGATGAATTTCAGCTCACTAAGTTATTTATGGTATTCACATATATGGTATATTTATCTCTCTACAGGAAAATACCAAAAGCTAGGAGAACACAAGGCGCTGTTAAATAAATGGACAATATCGGAATTAAGGTTAGTTTTTTTCTCTAGATACAAATAGGAAAAAACAATCATGGATTTGATGGAGATGTAAATATTATTAGAGATGATAATTTCTCAGGCCACAATAAAAACCGACATTTCCACTAAAGGTGTTTGAAAGTCAGTTTTTCGATATTGTGGTTTGAGGAGTTTGAATTTGTCAAAGTCAAACATGACAGACAAATAATTGTATTAAGGACGTTCGCGCTAGTTGTTTCTACGCATCCTTACTGCGCACACAAATTCACATGCCACGTCATGCATTGAGCGCGCGCGCTAAGTACTAAAATGAACAATGGGGCAGTAGGCAATAGGGCAGATGGCCATTGCTATAGCTTTGATTGGATTTAACGATCTTGGACGTACGGCGACCCCTGCTTTTCTTTTCAGAAACAGATTTAATTTACAATTATCTCACTCAATCGATCAATCAGTCAGTCACTTGCTCACTCACTCAATCGATCAATCAATCAATTAATCGATCAATCGACCAATAATCGATCGATGATCGATCAATCAGTTGGTCAGCCAATAGATAAATCAAATCAAACGATTCAAGCAAGTAAGTAAGAAAGCAATCACGCAGTTAACTATTCAATGAATCAATGAATCGTTCTTTCAATCAATTTATTTATCTCTCAACAAACTAATCAGTTATATATATGTTATTGGCCGGCTGGGAGGTCCGTATAGGGAAAAACTGTGACCGAGGTCTTGAAAATGCTGCCCGAGGCCGCAGGCCGAGGGCAGCATTTTCAAGCCCGAGGTCACAGTTTTTCCCTATACGGACCGACCCTGAGCCGGCCAATAACATTTTTATCTTTTTTTTCTTGCCGTAAACTGACTTACACGTGCGTTTGTTTACGTAACTTTGCCATTGAATCGGCTTACGCGCCCTCTACAAACCATTCGCAAAAAATCTAACGAGCGAAAGAACGAGTAAATCAGATACTATACGAAGAAAGATGTATTAAAGAACAGAATTAATTCGAACTACTTTATGTTAGTGCATTTAGTTCCCTAGTTAAGGTCTCCAAAATTGTTTTCCAGGTGTGAATTTTTTGTTCAAAGTTTGAAGTTGTACTACAAAAACAGTTTTTGTCGATCATTGGGAATCACTCGACTGAATTAGACTTTTCTACCGTAAATTGAGTAGCAGATAACGAGAAAATTCGTTAAGTGTACTCCACAGCAATTCTCTGAAATACAGCAACGATTAGAGATGGAAACTCGACTGAAATTGACTCAGTTTTTACTTAAAATTGAACAGAGAGACACACAGGATTACGCGCCATTACAGCGCCGAGCAACAAACATCCAAACAAACTCTCAGAACTTCAAAAACTTCAATTGAATTTACTTACAGTAACTTTCCTTGCCATCTAAAGGTGAATAGAGGTAAACTTGCGTTAATTAATCGTCCTTGGAAGTGAAAAAAGGGCGAATGATTGACGATAACCGCTAATTCATTCACGAAAATAGATCAACTCGATGGATTCCGCCCGCTGTAGCGGTCCGTATGAGAGAATTCCGCCCGCGCCAGGAACCAATCAGATTGCAGGATTTGTTGAATTCCGCCCGCTCACGAGCCGAAAAAAAAGATAATTTATTATCTCAATTGTAAACATGGCGTATTTAGCGTAACAAGTGCAGCGTGTTAGCTAGTAACACTGAAATAGATATAGGATGCTATTGTCTCTATTGTAACTTTACTAATACAAGAAAAGTAAGCTATCAGAGGGAAAGGTATTGAAAAAGTAACACTTAAAACTGAAGTAGGGGCTTTCTGTTCCTAAACTGCCTTTTGTTTATTATTTACTTATTTATTTATTTATTTATTTGTTTGTTTGTTTAATTTATTTCGCCACTCTCAAAATTACTAAGTAATATAGAACAGGAACTAATTAGTATAGTTATCATTGCTGTATAATACAAATAAGAGCCGTCGGACTAACGGATTTACAACGAGAAAAAAATTAAAAGGACATCTGGATGCGCTTTTCTTGGAAAATGAGAGGAGGCTATTGTCTCTATTGTAACTTTACTAATACAAGAAAAGTAAGCCATCAGAAGGAAAGGTACTGAAAAAGTAACACTTAAAACTGAAGTAGGGGCTTTCTGTTCCTAAACTGCCTTTTGTTTATTATTTATTTATTTATTTATTTATTTGTTTGTTTAATTTATTTCGCCACTCTCAAAATTACTAAGTAATATAGAACAGGAACTAATTAGCATAATTGTCATTGCTGTATAATAAAATAAGAGATTAACGGATTTACAAAGAGTAAAAAGGACATCTGGACATGCTTTTCTTGGAAAATGAGAGGGAAATTCGTTTAAAGGTTACTGTAACTTCAGCTACTGTAGGGTCTCTATTAGTCCATCAAAACACGCGGACTGTGAAAACGTTACCAGCCATCTTAACAAAAATACGTAACTACTGCCAACAACACTAGTCAGAATCTTGAAACAGACACCTGAACCGACTAAGTTAACAATGGTATAAACTACTGCTTGAACCTTACAGTTAATTAAGATACAAGAACAACTTTTGCTAAGAAATAAAAACGAATCTGACAAAAGGTGGCCAATCAGCATCGAGTTCGACCTGGCCAGAATCTATTATCAATCAATCAATCAATCAATCAATCAATCAATCAATCAATCAATCAATCAATCAATCAATCAGTCAATCCTTCCATTAAAAAAGCAATTAATGAATGAATCAATCAATCGATCATTCAGTCAATCAATCAATCAATCAATCAACCGATTAATCAACCGATCAATCAATCAATCTTTATTTTTACACGATCTCTTATCATAAAAACGGTTTTCATGTGAGTCGTGTGAAAAATTAATCAAAGAATACATTAATTATACTATCAGTAATACTTTAATTATATTAACTATCGAACCAATATGCAGTATACAACTAAGAAAGACAATTTTCGAGAGGAACACATTTAACATTAAACTGGGGGAGCATGCGCGGGCTGGCCGACGACGGCCACGCTTTCTTGTGAGGGAAGGCGTCTTCCCTCAAAACTCTGCAGAACCAGACGAAAAAGTCCAACAACAGCATGAGAGTAGTGTAAAAGATATGCCCCCTAAGACAAGTGGTAAAAACAAGCGAGGGGAAAGAGGGTCTACTGACGAAGAAACTGCAGATCCTAAACGTGTCAACATGGCGTCCGCAGACTTCGAGCCTTCAGAAGTAGTGGAACGGGAAGACAACCAACCCGACCTCTCGGATATCCATGCAACACTGAAAGATCTTCTGAAATCAATGAACAAACTTTACAATGAAGTTGCGGAGCTAAAAGCCTCGTTTAAGCTACAGGAATCTGAGCTAAGAACTGCCAAAGATTCACTAAACGCAGCTCTTAAGTACAACGACGAACTCAAATTGGAATTGAAAGCGACTAAACAACGGGTGAAAGAGCAGGAAGGAGAAATTTACGAGCTCTACGAAAATATGGACACGCTCGAACAGTATACAAGAAAAAATTCCCTTGAGATTGAGGGTATTCCTGAAAATATTTGTAACGACGAAGACGCGGTTTTGAAAGTCGCAGAAATTCTGAACGTTAACGTAAAGCGAGAAGATATCGACATTTGTCATAGAATCAAGAGGAAAAAGACAAGACCCATTATAGCAAGATTTGTTAGCCACAAAGTTAAGAGGGCACTCTACAAGCGGCGGGTTCAACTAAAGAATATCAGCTTCTCGCAGCTCTTCCCGAGCGCATCTGCGGCGGCAAGAGCCGGATCGAACCGCATATTTATCAACGAAAATTCAACAACATGCAGACGAAACCTGGTGCGTTTGGCCAACAAAAAGAAAGAAGACGGATTACTTAAAGGAGTGTTGACTGTAGACGGAAAAATCTTTGTCAAGACTTCGCCTGAGGTAGACCGATCCGAATTAACACAGAGGATGATTTATTGAATCTCTAGTTTAACATGAATTGCTGTCAGGTTGCCACCAGTACTAAAGCTATATAGTAAATGAGGGAAGTCTCAAGGTTGTCTAAGAAAGCAATCTCTTTAATTTTTCTTTAGTTTATTTAGTGGATCTACCGTTTGTTGTATTTGCTACTGTTATTATTATTATTTTTTTTTGGTGGGTGGCTGTTTTGCCAAACTACACAAACACATTCCAATGCAAAATAACTTAATTTGCAAAGTCATCTCACTTAACGTAAGGGGAATACGGGATCAAGCGAAGAGAAGGAGCATCTTTTCATATTTAAAAGATCAAAAGGCAAGCATTTACTTTCTTCAGAATTATGTCGTTTTGGTATTAAACAAGATAGTGATTGTTTATATTGTGGAAATAAAGACTCCGTCGGACATACATTTATTAACTGTCAATTCTCAAAAGCTTTCCAGCGAAGAGTTATTCAATGGTTCAATAACGTAAATTACACTAACCAACATCCGTCTGCTAAAGAAAGGTTATTCGGACTTTTTCCCAACTCCTCAATTGCAAACAAAACTCTGTTAAGAAAACTCAATTACACCTTGTTGTATATGCGCTATTACATTTACTCCAGCAAACTCCACAATAGATCAGTTACTCTCTCTGATTTCGTCACTAAATTAAACGTAAAATATAATGTTGAAAATATAGGTTAAAATTTATCTAATAGTTAAATATCTTAAAGAAGATGTCCCTTCAAGTAGATACCTGTATTTCCTTACCCAGATCTATAAATAATAACACTGGAACATTCAAATAGTACCGAACTAGAGTTTTATGTTACTCTGTCTTGTAAGTAGTGTATTTAAATGTATTTAATGTCTCATTATGTTGTAAATAACGCTTGTATTTTGGAATAATAATAATTGAAAAAAATTAAAAAAAAATTAAACTGACAGTCGAAATTCATCAGTACACAAACTTAATAATATCATCTGATAATCAGTGTCTTTTACATGTCTTCAAAGATCACTTCTGCTAGGTGCCATCAGTGATATACGTGATAGGGCTTCTTCTGCTCGATTATAAAATAAGAGAAAAAGGTTTTTTGTACGGTGAAAGACAAACGCACCACTAATTAACTGATCTTATTGGCAAATATTTGCTGAACGGTGCAATTCTTGAGATAATTAAAACTGATAATTATTGATTTTTTTAATTAAAGGTTACATTTGTTGGAATATCTTCCATTGTTTGGGAATTATTTATTAAATTTTCTTTTAAAAGTTCTTGTCGTCGCCAGATAGGTTGGCGGAACAAAAGTAAATAGAGAGAATACATTATGTACAACACATTCATTCAGTTTATTGCAAATATTGTATAGCCACAAAAGGGAAGCTTTTCAATGATAGCTAATGATAACTATTGCTAAGGCCTGTTAAGAGGGAGCTTATAACAACGACGACGGCGCTGAAGATGACGCCTAGTAAAAAATGATTTTATATTCCACAAGCGAAATTCGCGATTGTCAAGAATGGCTCAAAAAATGTAACTGAGCTACATATGCAACTACGAAAAGTTAGCCGTCGTCTCCACGTTACCTAGACGACCCAGAACTTGGCCATTTCACATTAATAGGGAGCTTAAGCACGCGCGTTTTGGAGACGCGGACGGCAACCGGAAGTGAGCTATTTTCACTTTTAACTCGCCCTCAGATAGCCACAGTCACATTGCTAAGTATCTTTTCTCAATTAGAGATGAGTAGTATAGAAATCTGGAAGACAACATGGTCCTAGCCCGCAAAAAGTTCTCTTCCGGTTGCCGTCCGCGTCTGAAAAAACGCGCGTGCTTAAGCTCCCTATTGTTGTTTTGCAGAGGACGGCAAAGAAATGTACTGTTGCAGGTTCGAATGTTTTTAGTGGTAGGTATAGTTTGTAGTCTAATCAGAACACAGGGATCTTGGAAACACAACAAGATATATTTAATCCACACGAACGTAGTATTTCCACACAGGACTTCTCTACAAGCACACGCTAGGCTTGTAAATACATTTGACTTTAAACACACGGCCTCTTGCCAAATATCCACGTAACCTCTGTTGCACTTCACAAACACGACCTCTGTCGATTACACGCGACCTTCGTCACACTTCAGTAAACACTACTGTAAAACTCCTCGAACACTCCTGGGATAAAAAACCATCTAAACACTACAGCGATTTACTTATATACTTTACAGCAAAACGTTCTAGAACTTTCCGGCTATACTAAATAAAGTATCATTACAATATAAACTATTTACAGCAGCAGACGTAAACGACTAAAATAAATTGCTTAGTCACCGTGATAAAGCTGATTAAATATGCACGAAACTTCTAGATCAAATTAGCATACACTCGAATGTTCCAAGTGACGGAAGTCACGGCACAATTTTTCGTAACATGTACAGAGATTAAGACGGAATCCGCCAGACGTTGGAGTAACAAGTGGACAAAAATCTTGTACCAAGATTATTTACATTATATTGCAAACTTCTGTAGGGCTCTTTTAATTATATTCTCAAAACAATTCATTTCTAGCAACACCAAACGTCGAAAACGAATGTTGAACTTCTTATGAAACGCTTAAAAGTTTTGGTGAAATGAAACTGATGATGGAATTTTGCCGT
>JAHPZR010023407.1:65000-68527 GCA_019787425.1 Platygyra sinensis
TGCAACAGGAGATTTAACTGTAATTCTGCAATCAAAGCTTGTGAAGTGCCTTTCTATTTTGTTGGTTTGTTTAGGCAAATGGTAGGGCAGCAGAGTACCAAACGAAACTTTGTTTCTTTATCTTTTTATTTTCTGAGTTGCCATTGAAAATAAGCAGCATTTCCTGAATTTGAGTCATTCCCGTGCAAAACTTTATGAACATATTCTCAACGATCGTTAATGTAACGCAACATCACTGTTGTTTAATAGTCACGAACGTTTTTCTCATATCATTTACCGGGTCTCTTATCGCAACAATGATGCAAGACTGATTACTACGTAAAACGCTTTAACGAGACGGCGACATGATACCAAATGATAGAGTCCAAACTGAAAGCCAAGAATTCTGACCGTGGACAGCTGATTTGACCTTCTTGGGAGTCGTCATCACCGTGAAGCAAGTAATAAAGTAATCGGTTGTTTGACCGATTAATCTGTTGTCCTTTCTCGCATGTTTTGCATGTGGCATTGGCCACTCTTGAAAAATTTGGATTTGAATTTCATCTGAGGTCATCACCATCTGCATTTAATGGATGATCGGTTCAACAACCGATTACTTCATTACTTGCTTCACCGTGATGACAACAACCAACAAGGTCAAAACAGCTGTCCACGGTTGCAATTCTTGGCTTTGAGTTTGGACTCTGATATCGTTGTCTCGTTTAAGCGTTCCACGTAATAAATCAGTCTTGCATTATCCTTACGTTTCTAGTCTTTCTATTTTGGCTGATCAAATCTTTTTAAGATCCTTTGTACACCGGCAGAAATTTCGTTTGCGGTCCTTTTTATCATTGTATTGAGTGCTTCGAAAGTCTGATTTTCCTCAAGAAGCAAATTTTTATAGTTAGCCTTCGTGTTTAGAATCACAACACTACTTTTCTTTCACAGACCAATTTCAGAATAGATAGTCTAGTTTGTCTCAACCAAAAGCAAGTTAGGAAAAGTTTTCTGTAAAAATGTCGCTGTTAAAAACTAATTTTTTTGTCGAGCTATTTCAAGCGTATTTCATTGCGTTAGCCTTGTACAAGATCATTTTCTCTTGTTTATTAAATTTTTTGTGAAAACGTTCTCGACTGCCTAAATTTACTCTTAGGGTTACCCATGTCCAAATTTTCAATTTTCCCGCCAAAAAACTTAGAAAAAATACGGGCGCCTAAAATACGCATGCGCCAACTTTTTTTTTTAAATTTCTCTCTTAGCGACTTAAGAAAAAAACTACGTGCGCCGTTTTTAATTTTTTTTCCATCATGATTATTTTTGTGTACTAATATTACTCTTTGACTGTTTTCCCATGAAGCATTATTTTTATCCATTCTATAAAAAGTAATAAATACAACACTCAAACTGGTTGTCTTGTTTCTTTTATTGACTTGAAACAACTTTAATAAATGACAAAACAATTAGTCACTAGTATTGTTTAATTAGTTTATTTAAATTCAATTGAATTAATTACGCAGGTGTGATCAAAAAAATTGCCCTATATATACTAAGACTTTTGGCGGGAAAATTGGAAAAAATTTGCACAGCGTTTCCCCTGACAACTTTTTAGACAAAAATTTTAAAGGGGGCAACCCCTTGATTTTTTCCCGCCAAAAAATATCCAATATATACCATCCTGAACACAAAGGAACAAAAAATTCCGATCTTTATGTTTTGAGTTTTTCCGTAAACTAAGATTTTGAATCCAGTTTATATTTGTTTGTGTTCAAGATGGTATTTTCCATGTTGATATCTTGTTAAATGGTCGACCGTAGAGCGACGAGCAGCTAGTAAACGATTTACAAAAATGAGAAGAGCAAGTTAAAATTTCTACCACTGCAACTTTTCTACACAACATTAAAAGGTGAACACATTTCTAAATCGAAACATTTTAAGGAAATCCATATAGCCGGATAACTTCCGCTTCAACTACTGGACCCTCAACTATAGCGATTCCGATATGTCGACACCCTCTCAGTGTTGTGCAGAAATGTTGCAGTTGTAGATATTTTTACTGGCTCGTCTCATTTCTGTATATAGATTTCCAGCTGCCAGTCATTCACAGCTTGCAACTCTTTAACGTGATATCATCATGCAAATGTATTTCAAGATAGCAAACGCAAGCCATGAACCTGATTACTTGATGAAATCAAAAAAAAAACTAAAAACTTCAATCTAGTCTTGACGCTTAGAAACTTCATTCAATTTTAATTCAGTCGAGATGAAAAATCAAAATCCGATAAATTACAAGGAATTTTTTTTCACTTATTCATGGCTTGCTTCGTTATCTTCTAGAAATTTACTTTCAGTGAGGTGTTAATGGTTAATGTCTGGTTATCAAGCTTCATATCTTTCTATTAATTTTTGTCATTTGCGAACGAAAGCAATAACATTTAGAAGAATCAGAATATTTAACTTACAGCAAATGTTTGGTACAATTTTCTAAGATGCAAAAGTGTTTTTCTGTTGCGAATGAAAGCAATATCATTTAGAACAATCAAACAACTGGAGCTACAAACATGTACAAAGATGTTTATCAATCCAAACAGTAGCTTTACCTTTCTGAAAATATTCAGACAGTTGAGGCTACATTTCTAAAATTTAATACTTCTGAAAAAAAAAGAGAGCCAAAACATATGAAATATCAGACAGTTGGACCTACATTTTTGAAACGCGATAATGGAGTTGCTTGATACCAGACAAAATTCATTACAACCTCGCTGAAACTTAAGGTGGCCGAACACAGTTTTGGCGCGCGCTCTTGCTAACGCGATTCAGCGCGCGCACAAGTATTGCATAAAAACAAACATGGCATAGAGCGATCATTTTATTTGCTCAATGTCTGCGCTATCTGTACTATATTTTTCTTCACAAATGAACACAATGTATTGAATTGATGGTTTTACTCTTTTATTACAAAGGTATGTTAGAAAGGTAACGATGCAAAGAACTCAGCTCTGCTATTTCTTTGTTGCTAAAAGAACCCAGTTAAATGCAGCGCATGCGTAGTAAGTCGAAAAAAGTGCGATTGAGTGAAAAATTGACTTCTCAGAGGCGCTTATTTCTCGAGAACCACTCATTAGAATTTCACGAAATTTGGCACGAAAATACTTTAGGAAATAAGTAACTGGAGGATTGAAAAAAAATTCAACTTTAACAAAGGAAATTCAAGATATGCCAGTGAACCTTCAAAGAGGGATAATTAATGATCTGTTTGTTAAATTATTATTAAAATAGCGCTAACTTACGAGTATCGTTACAAGCTTGTTGCATGCAAATTATAAAGAAAATCTAATGACTAGATTTTCTGCAAATAAACAAAACCGATTTTAGACACCTGTTTATATTTGATCATGTTGCCATGGCAACGGTACATACGTCAGCTTAATTATCAAAAACTTGAAGTTTGTGTTGTTAACTTGCTTGCTGCCATTTTTGGTGACCAAAGGATCAAGGGTTTTAGAGAAAACTGTAAATGAAACAGAGGTATCAAAACTGTGTTCAGCCAC
>JAHPZR010023408.1:0-55890 GCA_019787425.1 Platygyra sinensis
CATTTTGGTGAAATATGGGACCTCGTTCGTATTTGACTGCTGATATCCCACTTACATTTTGTGCGAAGTGGTCCAGAGTTTGGGTCACTTGCTGTGAGTTACTAACATGCTGGATGCATTTTGGTGAGATGAAAGGCTCCAGTAAAAAGAGCAAATGCCATCCTAACTCCTAATGTGTTTTGGCCAGCAATTTTTCTTAGTTTCCAATGTAGCCTTTGATTTGGGTTGGTTCCACAACCGGTAGGTATATATAACAAACAGCCCTTTTTGATGTGGATCTTGATGTTCCGTAACGTTCGTTTCAAATTTTCTTCAAAACTTCTTGCGCCTGAAACCTTTCCATTTCCTTTGAAATTGTTCTAGGTTTTGCATCATAACATCTGGCAAAGGCGTGTCTCTTGCGTGATTTTCCATAGTCTCCGATTGCTCTGAAAACATTGCGCTAGTCTCTTGCTATCATCTTCCTGGCATGTAAACACTTTGGTATGGTAGTTTTACTTGCAATTTGTTGTCATCGAAAAATGCTCTCCTTTTCTTTCGTATTTGACAACAGATGTCAACATACATTGCAGCTATGTGTTTATTTTGTGCTTTGAGAGGGCAGAAGAGTAAACATTTTCAGCCATAATTGGCTGTCTATGATAGACCACGAAGTGGACTTGTTGGCAGCAACCTTTTGGCAAAACTTGACATCATACACGCACCATCCTTAAGGCCCCTATGGTATTTTGCTGTATAACAAACTAAAGAAAAGTGTTCTAATAATTCTGCAGCACAATTTGGGTGCTTGCTAATAATGACACTCATATAAGCTGTAAAAGCCAAGGTCCATTCCTCAGTGTTAGTTAGAGAAGTGGCCTTGGCCTTATTTACCCTAATAACAAGGTTCTTCACAGTGAGAGTGGGAGGTTTGTCATGGAGGGGCTGTAACGAATTAAAGTTTTTTGACAATAATTTTGAAAGTTCCATAAACTCACCCAGGAGGACTTCTTTCACAAGCTTTGCTGGAAGTTCATGTACGGAGTCCAAAGTGTGCTGGGATGTATAGGAATTGATGCTGGTAACACTCTTGCTTGCCCCCATTAACAAGGCAAGCAAGGGAATTGAGGCTTTCTTGGACAGCTGAAGAAACAGTGGTTGCACTTGATGGGCTTACTTCGCAGACAGCAGTTTGCGTGAAATTTGGCCATGGGCTTTTGCTCTGGCTGCATACTTTTAAGCTTGAAGCCTACAAATGAGCCAAATAGCTCATCCTCTTTTTTTGCTGTTCCACAGGTTTGCTGTTCTACAGCATTGTGTCATGCATTTCAGGATTTCCACAAGACTATCAACATCTTTCTTAGCAGTCTTTCTGTCACTTTTTCCCACTTTGTTTGTTCTGTTGCTTTGCAATCTGTCTTATAAGGAAGAAGTTTCTGGGGTTTTGCTCTCCAGATCATCCCTAGATCTTTCATCAGATTTTGCATCTGACTCACTATCATCACTTTGACCAGCAAGGGAAGATGAGTCGGTTACTAAATCAAGGGGTGTTTTCCATTTCCAAAAATTGTCAGAGAATTTCTATTGAGAATTTCCATTTGGGAAGAGCACAAGTCCCATTAGTTCACAGGCCCCTCTCTGTGACTTCACCAAATGACCAGATGCCTTAGTAAACTGTTCTGCTATTTTCTTGAACATGTCTTTTGTTGCTTTCCTGCCAAACAAATGCTTATTATTGGCATTTTTGGTTATGAGAAGTGTGTCATCTGCATCCTCCCATCTTTCACAGGAAACATGCACCAGCAAAAATATCTTCAAACAATCAAGAATTTCTAGTTACATGTACCACTTTTACATGCAGCACATCGTGCTGCAATGAATTTTCTAAATCTGGTGCTAGAACGTGGCAGACAGAGCACTTGTAGTAGCCCTGAAAGTTTCTTTGCAAAAAGCTTCCAGAAAACTGATCCTGATCAGCCACCATTTTTGTGGAAACACAAAGGAGCCAAGGGAGGCCTGGCTGCTTAAAAGACTGTGAACTGCATGGAACTGGTAATAAAGAAGAGAAATCTGTAATTGGAACACAAATTTTCCATTGGGAAGTTTCCACTGGGAAAATGGGACTACCTTTTGAGGAATTCTGTTTATTCCAGAAAATTTCTGGTGGAACGGGACAAAAAGGATTGTGTTCCATTATATCTCAACCGGAATTTCTTGAATTTTTTGCTAAATGGAAAATGCTCAAGGCTACCTTTGCTTATCTGTCGGTTGATAGCATGCACATCCAACCAGCCAAGGTATGGGTGTAACTCAGACGTGTCTTTTCTGGCATCTTGCACTTCATGTGCTCCACCCCCTGATTTCTTTGTTCTTTTTACCCTTTGTTCATCTCTAGGTGTATCTTGCTCTTAAATTAAGAAATTGCCTTTTTGCATCCTCAGCTACAATACAAATAACAGAACCCAATAATGCCATTGCAGACTGGTATTCTACACTGAAAAAAAGTGCAATTTAAATATCAGTTTGCACTTCTCACTAACTCAAGTTGCAAAATAAAGTTTCCTTCACTCAATTTCATTACAGATTCAACCATGGATTTTTTGACCAGTCTTGCACTTACCCTGATCGTTGGAGTTATGGGAATTACTGTGAACATCAGATTTTTTTGACTGATTAGATGAAATTAATCTTATCGTCAATCCCCTGCCTGATGTTATTCCTAATGCATGTACCCTAGTTCCAATTTATTTTTCTTAGAATTTGAAAAATGAGAAATGAAAATTTTAGTTCATTTTCATTTTTCATTTCTGTTGAAACTTGAAAGCAAAGTAAACTGAAAAATGAATTCGTTACATTTTGAATAATTTTCATTTGTTTTTTTAAATTTGAAAGAAATTGTAAAATTATTTAGATTTTTACAGAAAAAATGAATTTTGAAAAATGAGTTGTAAAATTATTTTCAATTTTCAACAGAAATGAAAAATGAAAATGAACTAAAATTTTAATTTCTCTTTTTTCAAATTCTAAGAAAAATAAATTGGAAATGATATGGGAGGTCAGGTTCAACACCACATGGTTAGCAGCTATGGAAAATGTATGGGATTATCAGCTGTTCTTTGTCCATAGTCAACCCATACCAAAGAAAGGGTAGCTGAATACCATGGGTTGGGAACTATGGGGAATCTATGGGATTACCAGCTGCTTTCTGTCCATAGTAAACCCGTACCTAAGGATCACCCCTGCATGAGCAGTCACCTGAAGTTTAAGCAGTAGTTTGTCCACAGCAATCCCATAACTGGCTACATGTAAGTTGTGGGTGGGTTTCTTTGCCAAGCTTTTTTTTTTAAAAGCATGACACCTAAAATGATTCTATCCCTTCAATAAAGATACATGTATGATAAGGAAGCTCATTAAAGTCAAAGTGAATAATACTAAAGCAACTCAGTTTCCAATCATTGTATGTCAGTTTTATTATTTCACTTAAACCAAACTATTTGCTTTAATTAACTAGTTACATGCAGCGGTACCATAAAATAGTTTACCACACAAATGTCTTGGTTACGTTTCAAATTATCATTCATTTGTCTAACCAAACTCACAAAAGGAAATGTACTGTGGTATAGTCTTGTGGAGTTCTTATCATTTTGCTACACAGGTCTATTGAGATTGTAAAATTTTTGCTGAAAAATGTTAACTTATGCAAATTTATGGCATGGTCTTCAGATGTTCTCGCTGATAAGCCGCATCCCCGATTTGATACGAAAATTTTGAGCAAAAAGGTGCGGCTTATACGCCGATGTTTACAGTACATGTACTCACCAATAATGCTGTGAATTATTTGCTCGTCAGAATGAGGCATCCTGTCAGGTTCATGCCTGCCATTTCAGTATTGGTATAAAAGCAGTTCAGCAAGAATGCTGCACAAGAGATTGGCAATTTTCCTACCAGAGCACGTTCAATCTGACTGTCAAAAACAAAAATGCCAGATCGTGGGGACATTTCCATTATCTGCAAGTACAGAAACACAGCAGAATAAAGATCAACTCATATCACTATGAATCTCTTTTTCATGAAAATCCCATGAAAATGCCTTGAAAAACCCATGAATGCATTTTTAATGGCCATGAAAACAGAGATTTCAGGCTTCATGGCATTTATTTACACCATGAAATTTCCATGAAATTTAGATGGGTGGTTTTCATGGGCCATGAAAAGTTTACAAAAGCACTGAATATGGTTTTCGTGGGCCATTAAATTCTTAAGTATTTCAGACTGACAGAATTCAATATATAGATTTAGCCAAGCCTAAAAGCGGAGCTTCAATTGTTAGTAATCAAAATACCTGTACATTTAGTCAGCCAGCTTTATATGTTAACAACATTAACAACATTACAGCCAAATAGATAAGAAACATTCTAAATGCACCAGAGCTGAACTCGTACCCCCCCCCCCCCCCACCTACAAAAAACTGAAATATAGGGAGCATGTTTCCCTAACAAAAGGCACTAACGAAATCAAATAACAAATGAAACTCAGTGTAGAGCTTTCTTTGCATGCAGGGTCACTGATTGATGCAGAAAAAATAATGTTGCAAAAGGCTGGTATGGAGGTGCTAAAAGTAACTGACCAGGTTTCAGAAGAGTCTTGGGATTTAATATTCGGTTGATTATTCCATACTTGCTGCATCAGCAAGTCTAGTGCAATACTAATCATCCACTTGACATTTCAACAACAACAAAGCGGATGAAAGCTACTTATTAAACACTACATGCACTTCACTATGCCTGAATCAAACTAAAAATTGAAGAAATGTTGCTGAAAATTGGGTTAAGATTCAGTATTATTCCAGTTAAAGCCCAGAAATGCATTTAGAAGCCAGAAAACGTCCAAAATCTCAAAGCCTTGCAGCGTTCGAGTTTAATAATTATTGGTGATAAAGCATTAGCTTAATTCGAACATTATTAATGGTGACGGCTTAATTTGCAGTTATTTTTATGGCCATAGTTTCACAGCCTTTGAACAATAACTTGTATTTAAATCCTCTTGACATTTGTTACATCTGGTGCAACAAATAAATTCGCTAGGTAGTCTTTAAAAGACTTTGCGCCGCCAGGGGGATGCTTTGGTAGAAGAGAATTGATATTCTTGTAGTGCCGCTGGTAGAATGAGCTATCCTCATTGGGAGTTGCAATTGTTGGCTGATGCAATACCTCTAGCTCCTCTTCTGAACTGGCACTGTCTGACAAGAGAGAAATATTCCACTGTTCTTTTTTGCCAACTAGCCTTTTATCTTGAACTCTGAACATTAATCCTTTGCTTTTTTGGGGGTGTTTCTGGCTTTCCTTATGTTCTCTAGATCTTGAGGAAACTTGTTGAGAGAACAGTTTGACTTTTCTTCTTTCATTCTCCGGCTTATTCACCAAAATTGCTCATCTTTTAGCTCCAGGCGATCTTTCCTCGAGGTCACAGCTTCCTTTGCTGGCATCTGAAAAACCATCTTCACTCGTTGGCAAAGTACTCAAGGCGGCATCAAAACTATCAACAGACTCCATGTCCTCAACGTTACTGGCTTCCGGTCAACCAAACTGCTCTCCTGCCATTTGTTCTCCAGATGGACCACCAGTCTCAATCCCCGAAACAACCTGGACGATCCCCTTGCAGAATCCAACCAGTGGCACTTCTTCACCTTCTCTTTTATGGAATGAGAAACGTAATCAAGATTTTCGGCTTCCATTTCAAGGTCTTCAGCAGGCGGATCGGTTTCAACGTCTTTCTCTTTTCTCCTTCAAAATTCAAATTTTTCTTTTTTGGTCTGGTTGTCCCCCCAGAAAAGAAGGGTCTCCTTGACGCATGCAACTCGTGTCCTCATTCAGCTCATTCGTATCTTGGTTTGCCCCAAGCTCTTGAGGGAAAGGCCTACTTTCAACATTCATTACGTCTTGCTCTTTTACTTTTACTAGTACTTTCTTACTTTTTAAACTCGTGGAAACACAAAGCGTATAAACGAGTATCTTGCGGTGACTTTGATATGCAAATGTGTCACTCACTCACTCAGGTGTAGACACTGTTCGTAATTAGTCGGCCCGAATGAGAGCGCCCGAGCTAGCCTGAGGCCATGTTGGAATAGTAACCGAGCCTGATGCCATGTTGGAACAGTAACCGAGCCCAACGCCATGTTGGAATATTAACTGTGCAGCCCGATTTCTCACTCAAAGGCGTGCTTCATGCCATCCTTGTAGCTTTTAACTGATTAGGTGTTTTGCTAAATTGAAGAGGAGTTGACTTCGAATGTTCGACTTACCACTATGGTGAACTTGAAGGCTGAATTTCACGAACATTTGACTCGTCCAGGCACTCAATGTGACGAAGAGATGAGCATTTGATTTGTTGGTTGGAAAGCGACCTGAAAATGAGTAAATCTCATGCTAATGTGCTAAGCGTTGATGAGAATGTGTCTTATTATGTTTTTGTTGACCTCGATGAACTTATGATCGAAAGGAGCAATGTTTTTATGAACGAAACAGCTATTGAACTGAAAGGACAAACATTAGCACCATTATATGATATTGTAATATAATTTTTATGGTGATGGACAAAACACTGACCCCCAGTCCATACCATAAAATGGACTACACCTAAAGTTAATAATCCAAATGAATACTATTTAATTTTCTAAACTGCTAGTATAATTAAATTACCATAACTTCTGCTCATGTTCATCCTGTACAACCTCTAGCCACCATTTTGAATAATTGCACTTGAAATAAACAACTGCTAAACACAAATTCGTTCGAAAAGCGTGAACTTGTTTTGTCAAATTTCATCATTTGATTATCAACGATTATAATTCATCAGAGGTACCAATCAGTATCAGGATCATACATTTGTAAACATAATAACTTGAAAAGCCATTGAAATGCGAGTGAGTCTAATATTTGATTTAGGAATAGCACAAGTTAAATAATGACGGGTGGCTACTCCCTTATATGGGCTATATGGGTATGTGCAGCCTCAAAAGGGTATGGTTTTTCAGCCACTTTGGCCATAAATAGGGTATGGATTTAGCACTCTAGTCTGGAAATATTGGGTATGTATCTTGGAAGAAGCTACACTCTCATAATTATCAAAACGAGCGTCACCAAATATCAAATTTTTGGCCAGGTCATAGATAGGGTGGCCAAAAAACGCAGATTTTGGTCATAAATGGGGTATGAGTTTGGGGAAGTGGTCCACATACCCCCACCCAGCCTTTCTGGGAGTTTCCCTCGGGTATAATGTCACACAGTGATTGTCAATTTTATTCCATGCGATTCTGACAGCCACTACACATGCACAAGCTAAAAGATGACATGATAGGAGATGGCAAGAATAATGGCTGAATAATGAATTATAAGTCAGGCTCCCGAGCCTGGAACATGGTAAACAATACAGCTAAATAAGCCATAGTTATACTGATCAACTGGAATCTACTTGTCTATTTTGTGTTCAGTGGTTCCAGAACAAAACAAACAAGGTATAGCATCTTACAACATTAAATAGTACTTATTAAGAATATTATTTGTAGGAGTAGTCCATTTTAGGGGAAGTCCATTTGGCGAGTCCATGGACTGGGGATCAGTGTTTTGTCCACTCACATGATTTTTATAATTCAGTAACATCTTAACCTGAAGATGGCTGGTCTGGCAACCCGAAACATTGTTATAATTAAATATAACACGTTGTGTCAGCCTTGCAGTAGTCGTTGACTTATTATCGTTTTGTTTTTCAAGTTTGGCTGATTAAATCTCCGAGATCCAACGTTCAATCAAGCAGGATCTTTGTTCATGGCTTTCCAGTTTATAGCACTTAAGACTTTATCTGGAGCTGTTGTCCACTTTCAACTGACATAGAGTGAAGTTTAGATTAAAGTTGCATTTTCCATACTTGGTTTGTTTATTTAAGTACATTCATTTAAACTCTGCCGGAGTGGGATGTTAAATGCGAGAATTCCCAAATTCTGTCTTTTGTTTACATTTTTGCTTCCTGATTGAAAAGATAGCAAGCGAAAAGAAACCCCCTGTGAGATTTTTTTGGATCAACACTGAAAATGCTCTCAAAAGAGGCTAATTATTTTGATGTATTTTACGTGAAATATTTATAGAGACAAGTGGTTCCACATTGAAAACTGAGGAAGTGTTGTCTCATAAGAAACCTTAAAGGGGCTCAGTCACGGCATCTTGAGTTATTTTGAACATCGAAAAAATAACCGTTAAATTGAAGGAAACCTAAAAATAACACTTTATAAAGATAGAAAAACATCAAAGAGATAATAATAAACCATAAAGGAACAAGGATGGTTAAGGATGGAGAAGATTGAGACGGATTGCAAACAACGAATTTGAAAAGTTTTGCTAAGCTTTTCAAATGTGACTGAGCCCCTTGAACTATATATAGCCTTCAGTGAAATGCAGTGAGAAAAGTCTGTTCACGCAAAAAGAAAAATGTTCTTGAATGCATGCAAATTTTCCAAGCAGGCAGACCAACGTCAACTTTTGGGTGGTAGGGGGGGGGGATGGGGGGGACCACTCCATGTTTAGCTGCAATTCTACTACTGTAGCTATTTTGTAATACATGTATGTGTGCAACAAAAGCCAACAAAAAAGCCTACGCTTTACGAAATAAGTGCGACCTTGCATGATACGAACACAGCTTGTTTTAACATCCTGTAATAATGCACCAATAATTGCAAGTTTACCAACATGTTTCATCTCTAGATTACTTAATCCACGAGTTTGGCCATAGGTTTCCTTTGATTAAGAATCTGTAGCCAATTTTTTTGCTGCGATTTTTCATGGTTTTTACAGCCTTAGAATCATCATGTTGAAACAAAATACCAAGCTTGGTGAAAAACTGGTCTCTTGATATCTCATTTTCACTTGCTGTGGTGTTAAAAGACTGAAGGTAGGATCGGCACAACTGTTTGTTCGGGACGACATCGGTTTCAATACTGTCCCTGGACCTTGGATCATTTCCCGTGAATTACTGTAACATGTTGGATGTATTTTTGTCAAATATGGCACCTCGTTCACATTAATTTACCTAATGATATCCCACTTGCACCTGACATTTGTGAGAAGTAGTCCAGAGTTTGTGTCACATGCTGTGATTTACCAACATGTTGAGCATATTTTGGTCAAATATGAGACCTCGTTGCCATTTATCTACTGATATCCCAATAATTTATTACAAATTTGTGTGAAGTAGTCCAGAGTTTGGGTCATTTGGCCTGAATTAATAACATGTTGGATGCATTTTGGTTAAATATGGGACATCGTTCGCATTTATCTGCTGATATCCCACTTACACATTTGTGTGAAGTGGTCCAGAGTTTGGGTCATTCGCCGTGAGTTAGTAACATATTAGATGCATTTTGGTGAAATATGGGACCTCATTCGCAATTTATCTGCTGATATCCCACTTACATATTTGTGCAAAGTAGTCCAGAGTTTGGGCCATTTGCCGTGAGTAAGTAATATGTTAGATGCATTTTGGTGAAATATGGGACCTCGTTCGTATTTAACTGCTGATATCCCACTTACATTTTGTGCGAAGTGGTCCAGAGTTTGGGTCACTTGCTGTGAGTTACTAACATGCTGGATGCATTTTGGTGAAATATGGGACCTCATTCGCAATTTATCTGCTGATATCCCACTTACATATTTGTGCGAAGTAGTCCAGGGTTTGGGCCATTTGCCGTGAGTAAGTAATATGTTAGATGCATTTTGTTGAAATATGGGACCTCGTTCGCATTTATCTACTGATATCCCACTTACATATTTGTACGAAGTAGTCCAGAGTTTGGGTCATTTGCCGTGAGTTACTAACATGTTGAATGCATTTTGGTGAAATATGGGACCTCGTTCGCATTTATCTACTGATATCCCACTTATACATTTGTGCGAGGTAGCCCAGAGTTTGGGTCCTTTGGCGTGAATTTATAACATGTTGGATGCATTTTGGTGAAATATGGAACCTCGTTCGCATTTATCTGCTGATATCCCACTTACACATTTGTGCGAAGTACTCCAGAGTTTGGGTCATTTGCTGCGAGTTAGTAATGTGTTAGATGCGTTTGTGCGAATACTCCAGAGTTTGGGTCATTTGCCGTGAGTTAGTAACCTGTTAACATATAACATATTTGTGCGAAGTAGTCCAGAGTTTGGGTCATTTGCCGTGAGTTACTAACATGTCGGTTGCGTTTGTGGAATATGGGACCTCATTTGTGTTTATCTACTGATTTCCCTGCCCACTTACACATCTGTGTGAAGAAGTCCAGAGTCTGGGTAATTTGACGTGAATCAATAACATGTTGGATGCATTTTGGTGAAATAATGGAACTCGTTCGCGTTGATATACTGAAATCCTACTTTCACAATTGTGAGAAGTAGTCCAGAGTTTGGGTCATTTGCCGTGAATGGTAACATATTGGATGCATTTTGGTGAAATAAATTGGGACCCTGTTCGCATTTATCTACTGATATCCCATTTACACATTTGTGTGAAGAAGTTTAGAGTCTGTGTCATTTGCCGTGAATTAATAACATGTTGTGTGCATTTTGGTAAAATATTGGACCCTTATTCGCATTTATCTACTGAAGTCCAACTTAGGCATTCCATCCAGGGTGGACTAGAAATACTCCTAGTCACTTCATGCTACAGAAACCGGGATAAGCTCCGGCCTGAAGAGCTACTTGCTTGTATGCAGACGTTACATTTTACCTACCTATTTCCAGTGTAGTAATGCCTCCAATATCTTGAATTTTATTTAGAGTTAAGAAAATGGGTTTGAATTTTTGTTGAGCCTTAAATTGAATGTGGTGTTGTTTGGACACAGAAGGAAGCCCTTCACCTCATTTTTACTCAATTTCATTTAGTGCCAGAAAAGTGTCGATTTCAGCCAAATAAGTGATTATATGCTACACAGATATTTGCTCTTTATCCTAGTTCCTGTTGCTACAGTTAGAGTCACTCCTTTACGGGTCCTTTTTTTATAAGCTTGGCTTTGGAAGTGATATTATCCAACACACAGACATTTCAACTTTACTCCAATTTCATTGTATGCATTCAAGCCTAACTATAACACAGCTTGGCTTACGTTTGCTTTGAGATCTTTTGCCCCATTAGCACCTTAGCTATTTTAAAAAAAGAATAAAAGAAAAACAACAAAACTATAGGAATGCTCTGTATACCCATCTATGAAAGTCTGTATCTCAGAATATGGCGCACTGTTAATCGTTAGTTCAGTTAACATTCCTAGAATGTAACTTTAACAAGATTTCTGAAGGTGTTGCTGTCGAGGTACAGTGATTCCTGTACTGCATGGGTGGAACTGTCGAAGTTACACGGTTTGCCAAGGAGAACTATGGCGCCGTTTGGTCCATGTAAATGACTGTCAACAAGAATTAGCTTTTCATTTTTCATACTTATGAACAGTACTGTCTTTTCATTTACAATAAAAAGGGAAAAACTAGCACGTTGGTTTTGGTTGTTGCATAGTTGAACGAGATGATACCAAAGTGTGGAAGGTGGATGGGGATCCCTCACTCTTACAGGTAAGGATTGTCCAACGGAAACGTCAAGAAGGTCACCCAATACCATAGCAACCTTGGAAACAGACAAATATCGCTGGGGCAGGTTTGCATGAGAATGGTCATACACTGCATTGCCCTCCCTGATGCAGCCACACACCAATGTAACCCAATCAGAAGGAAGAACTGGGCATGGATCAAGGTCGACATTGACTTGATGAATCCCTTGAGCAATCATTAAGGCAATGATGCTGCAGGCATTGCTCCCATCTCTATGTTGGTAGGTGGATTGGCTGACATTGTAAGGGAATTCCCAAATCCATACCATGTTGTTGTCAAAAGGACGCATGTTGACAATAATGTCATGATTGGTGACAGGCGTAGACAAATCACATCGTGTAGTGGCTCTGTGGGAAGGACTTCATACATGCCTACAAAGATAAACAAAAGCAAATAAGAAAATCATACTTGATGTTTCATGTAGTTAAAAAGTCTTTAAGATTAAGGTATTAGGAAAGATTACTAAATGCTAATCACATTTTGAGTAGTAAATGGTTATAATCACATTGATAAAAACTATAATTTCTGTACCCAGGTGGATTTCTTCCATGCTTTTATCCTGGTCATTGACCAATAATGCTGGTACTCTTTGAATACGCTTCAGATGGTCCTTCAAGTTTTGCTGCAGTTCTTTCTTTAATCCCTCATCACTTAATCCCCTTGCCAGGCACTCGGCTCTCAACTCCACTACTGTCATATCTTTGAAGGGTCTGATTCCTCCATTCCGTTTCCTTCTTCCAGCTGATCTCGCTCGTACTATGCTGCAGCGGTCTGCTAGGGATAGATAGGGGCTCCTAAAACTATAAACCAGGTCACGATATCTGCGCGAGTCACCACTACAGCCACTGCAACCATTGTTTCCACCCCTCTGCTCACCACTCTCAAGCTGCTGCTCTGGCCCATCACCATGGAAGGAACGCATGACATCCATCACTGGAGTTCCCTTACTTGTTTGCAAGTTGTTGAAAAGCTGATCCAAACATTCCCGCCTGGTGTCAATATATGCCAATTGCTCTACCTCCTTTGCACTGCATCTCCCAAGGATGTAAATATGGGGTTTTTCAACTATTGTAGGGACATCTAGGTCACCATGCCCTTTTGCTTTCATTTCTGTTGAAGTGTAGTAGAAGGCTGGATCATAAACACTCTTGATGAGATAAAGGAGGTGACCATGGTTTAAAATTGTTGAACCATCCCCCCACACCATCAGGTGTCTGGTTCTCCCAAATTTGATCAGTCGTTCCTGCCTTTGACCTGGAGTATCCCCTGGATTTTTCACATCTCCTAACTCGTTCAGCCGTTCAGTTATCTCCTCATCACTCATCTGCTCATATTCGTCGTTGGTATATGCTCTTACTACTCCAAGTTCCTCACACCTGTCCAGTTCTCTTTTCCTTATTTCTGACAAAGGTATCTTTCTTCCAGAAACTGTGAACTGCACCTCTTTCAGAGTGCTATCACTGCTGAGGACAAGTTTCTTGTACTTCTTCGGTACCACTAACTCACCAATGGTATATTCTCCTGCTTCAAGTTTTTCCTAAAATGAATAGAAAATGTTTCTAGTGTAAATTTAATTTTTATTTTGTTATTGTGTCATTGAAGTTTCAGAATACTTTTAATGAATTAATTATGGTTAAAGTTAGTTTCACAAAGAAACAAAATCAGAAAATTGGACAGACATAATTATTCTTTGACTGTTCTTGTTTTGCTATACAGTGTATATATGTACTCACCTGGAAGAAGATTTAAAATTGAAAAATATTTATAAGAAAATTATTTCATGTTACATTACTCTTTGGGTTTACATGAATACTATACATAATTATAAAAAAATATGCCACATAACAAACCTTGAGTGTTTCTTTGATTTCTCTGGTTGTCCTAGGTGTTGGAACAGTAATTTCTCCTCCATATGTTCTATTCAGCTTCCTTCTTGCCTTTGCTGGGCTTTTACGGAACTGCTGGAAGTGCTGTAGATCCACCCCCTGTTCTGTCAGGTACTCCTTGACAATCATGTTGACCAGTTTTTGATCTTGAAGGACATGTCTTCTTGCCAGGTCTGAGTAATTCATCTGTAAAGTTACTGACTATTAGCAAACCCAGGTACCAGATAATGATGAATATCTGTTTATATGACATATGAAGCTTTTTCACAATAGATCCAGCTATATTTTACTCTGCATGCTTGATATTTTATTTAGTCTAGAACTAATAATTGTATTGTGATAGAGCATATTTTATTGTATTTTATTTTACCTCTTTTCTTTCTATGACTTAATTTCTTTTAGAAATTAGTTGTACAGCTGCTCTGTAAATTTTTAGGATAAATTAAGTATGTGTGTATGTATGTTATGGCAGTACATTTGAACTGATAAAATTTTTAGTCTTTTGGGGGATAAACATTACATGTATATGTGTAATTTTTATTGTCTTCACTCACTTTTTCACCATCCTTCATGTTTCTTACTTCTTGCAGAAGACCATCTTGGTCAAACAGGACTGATGATGTTGTTGGTGAATGCCTCTTATGTTTTCTCTCGCCAAGAGCTTCCTGGTTCTTACATTTCTGTGCCCTAATTGAAGCATCTGTGGATGGCTCAAAGTGAAGTGACTTTCTTTGCTTTGCCCTCTGGGTGAATGACTGCCACGTTGCTAACATTGCATCACAATCCCTTTTGGACCACTCATCCTGAATTTTATTTTTTTCTTGGCATGCTCTCTCTCGACGCTCCCGCTTTTTCTCGATTGCGTCTTTCTTTTTTTGTAGCTGAAGTTCCTTCGCTTTTGTTTGAGCTTCAGCAAAGCGTACCTTGAATATTTTCTCAAAGTGGCCATTTACTTTTGAATAAATGTGTTTTACAGCAGTTTTAATGGCTTTTTGCGTTGGTTTTACTTTACGTTGTGTCTTCATCCCACTTTCAACAATGGCCTCTTTTAAAAGTTTGTGGGACTTGAAAGTTTCTCCACTGGGGAAAAGATTATGGATGGCATAATAGTGCACCTGCCAACCTCCACAATTTGACAGTGTGTGCTGTTGCTTCTGCGCTGTATTAAGAGCTTTCCAGTTTACCACTGAAAACGTGTCTCGGTACTGAGCCCTGGCTTTTGAGTTTATCTTTCGGAAAAAGCTGTAAATTGCTTTAGATTTTTTGACATAAGTGGAACGCTCGACAGTAATGACTTCCTGACTGTCTCCCTCGAATGCTGCAAGATAGTTCTTCCACCTTTCACTAGGGTCAGTTTCAATCAAAGCACAACAACAGCAACTCTTGCAAATCAGCAATTACAAATGACTGACATTTTCGTTTTACACGAACACACTTAGCTTCTTATCGTGTAGAACCGTTGTTAGGGAACAAAATCTTGAAGAGTTTCAAGGAATCAATGTGCGTATCTCGCAATAGCTTTCGAACTTTGCGCCAAAAGTGTAATTTATTCTTGTTATATGATACTACTTGGGATGAAATGACAAACATACTTTATTCTTACCGCCCAAATTTAAGAGTTAAGAGACAAGAAGCTGGTTTCTCATACTTCATATAACCAGCGAAGGCGATCTAAACTTGTATTTACAGAGATGCAATCGTCCTCAGAGAACGAGAAAAAGAAATGAATATCATCAAAAGTATACAACATTTGCCTGTATCAATTCCAAAAATGTTCAAAGTAGTCTTTGGTAGTGTATCAGGCGTTAAAATCATTGCTTCCGAACACTCGAAGCAAGCTTTATCCGCCATGTTAGACCTTTGTGCCCTTGCCAAAAAAACGTTTTTGCAGACGACCATTGGCTAACATTGTGCCATGCCAACGGCGGCCTTCTTTGATGAACCACGCACTCGCGTGTCAAAATGGCGGACAAGAGGTTGAATACGTGACTGCGAGTTTTCAAAATTCCCACCTCTTAAACAGTTTAAATTTGTCTTTAAAAAAATAAATAGAAGCTTGTGGGATTACTTTTGTTAACTGCGGTTGGAAATTATGGTTCATAAGCAAGAACAGTAATAAAAACATGACACTGTCTACACCAATAATAAAAAACGACAACAACAAAGCCGAAAATAACTAATAGCTACTGCAGTACTGGTCTAAACCAGCTCCACTATACTATATATAACATTTGGCATCACCTGCAAAAGGCCTCCCATCCAACTTGAGGTTAAAAATCATAGATGGGGTAGCTGAATTGTGCAGTCTAGCTTCTCTGATTGCCCAAATAAGTGTAGGAGCTAGACCAACCGAATATCCTGTGATCCCGCACTGAGGATCAAGAGGCTCTATTTTCATAACAGACCTCACTGATGAAAATATAACTGACTTGCATGCTTTGATCATGTTCTTGGTTAGGAGACGCTGTAGATCACCATCTTTCTTTTGTTAAAAAGAAAAATCTGACAATTAGCACTCTCAAGTGAGTTTGTGTGACTTGAGAACCAAAAACCCAAAATGAGTATATCCAGCCATCAAAAACATTTCATGCAGTAAAAAGTTTTCCAACCATCAAGTTTCTTATGGTGATTATCTCCAATAATTTATTAAACAATTATTATAATTTATTGAACTTACTATCTCTTTTCTGATTGGCCTGAAAGCGTATGTAGTGAATTTTTTAAATCAGTGCCTGGTGTTAACTCTGCAGATTATACAATAATCATATCAAGGGCACTCAAGGTCATGGGTAATCATGTCAAGTTTGCATGCTTTGTGTTGCTTGCCATCACTGAAGAAGCAAAAACACATGACTTGATTTTTTTTGTTCAATGTATAATAAAAGAATAATAATTTATTAGATTTGGTTTTAGTGATATCCAGAATAGTCAAGTCTCTGTAACCTTCATTATTCTGGATATCACTAAAACCTCATCCAATGATAATTATTATTGCATGAGGTTTTTATGATATTCAGGATAATCCAAGTTGAGGTACGTGTAGAGGTTATCAGCAGAAGGTGGAGGATTCATTATTTTCTATGATCCTTAATTACACTGTAATCATTGAATGAAAAAAAAACATGGAGGTCCTGTTTTTACTTCTTCAATGACAGCAAGCAAAACAAAGTGCGCAAACGTAATATGATTAACCTTAGAAATCATGCACTGCGGTCACACATGACATGATAAAAATGACCTGTATAATTTGCAGCTAGATGATGTCACAGGCACTGATTTTGAAATTTCAAAGTTTGTTTTCAGCCAATCAGAAAAGAGATAGTGAGTTCAATGTATAATAAGTTGAATAAACATTGCCTTTTGATCAGTGCTTACTTGTGATCAATTATAAGGACAGGCACAAGATGACATCATAAACATCAACTCTTTTTTTTCTGTTTTGACTCTGAGCTCAGGCAAATGTATTGCAATTTTGATCTTACCACAATGTGACGTCACCCGTGATCAATTACTGACCAGACACATGGCAACATGGAATCTATTTGTTAAACTGACGTGTCCATAGTGAGATTAGCAGCAAGGATTTGCATTTCTTCCCCGTTTAAGTACAAAATAGACTACAAATTCCGAGCAATGAGCCTACACTGTATATCACAGAGTAAAAACCACAACATTCTCAAATGAATTAAGGTTTAGGAAGTTTAAAATGGTTTGCCAGCCATTGTCTGGTAACTTTGTCTCCAGTTTGACATAGACCTGTAACCAATCTGGCGTTTGCATGGCCATCTGTCGCTTCTGCTGAACCTCGGCAGTAAACGCAAAGTCTGCTGCAGCCTTGAGTCCTTTGTTTAGGGCAACAATCTCTACGGCTTCCGAAACTGCTGAACTCACAACCAACTGGTGTTCTTGATTGCCATAAATAGATCCGTAGCCCAGAATGGCTCCCAAACTTCCATAAGAAGAATTAAAAGCATTTTGGATGTCATCTAAAGCAACGCCACAAACCAATCTCATTTCTCGTTTCTTGGTAATGGGTCCAAGCGAACTTTTCGCGACACTTTCGAGGTTTGTTGATCTAAGATGTTTTGACGGCAAAGGTGTTTCTGGAGGAGTTTCCATAACTGCCGAGATCGAAAGTTCCACTTCTCTAACTCGGTCTCGATAAAATTTTAGTTCCTTTTCAAGGATAGCGATTCTCTGGCTTTTCGGTGTTCGAGCGTCGATCGCCGAGCTCACATTGCGATCGCTGACATCAACATTAGATGACAAAAAACCGCTTTCTTTCGTCGACGACTGCTTGAGCGAGCCACCAAGTAGACCAAACAGAGATATGGCAAAGGCTTCTTCTGAACTTTTCACTGAAAACAACTCGTATGGGACGTGCTCTCTGTTTTCCCGCCATAAGTCGCCGATTTTAACGCGACTAATTTCGCTTGGAAATTCCTCAAAAAACTTTCCTTTTACAAACTGACTTACTTTTCGGCCCACAAGTTCACTATACAACGGGTACCATCTTTTCCTCTGGCTAAGACAAGAGCCATAAATACGTTGGAGAGAAAAATCTCTCGTCTCCTTCGCAGAGCGCGCCATTGTGTTGGCACGCGAGACGCAAATAATTTGTCTTTCCTGCAAAATTCATCTCGATGCCAAACAAGGTAATTCAGTAATCTATTAACCATCCCCTTCTGGCTTTCATCCGATGATTTCAAATAACCTGATACCAAGAAATGACACATGCCGACCGGCCTGAGGAGATTATTTTTAATTTGTTTCGCGCCGTTGTTGACATAATTTTCTATCGCTAATGTAATTACTACGTTACGTCACAGATGTCGCGCTGTGAGATTCCCGCTGACTCCTGAGAAGGCTTAAGCTTCTCATGGATGACTATATCTGGCATTAAAAACTTGATTTAAACGTCAAGAATATTCAAAATTGTCCGCCTTTAAGGCATGGGTCTCACATGTTTTGGACACTTTTTCCAAATTTAGTCTTTTTCCTAAAATGTTGGCCTCTAATTGCTTATTTATATGCAAAATGATTTCTTTCTGACCACGCCCTGAATTGAAAGAAATATGATCATTTAAGTTACAAGATGTGAACGTACTAGAAAACTCTCATTTTATCTTTCAAAACCTTTACCTTCCCTGGTTATATGTAGTTCTCTAAACGGGGATTCTGAAAAAATTTTATTCTTTTGTCATTATTTCCTATTTTTGCCTAGTCCCAGTCCCTCTCCAATGGATATACATGTACATTGTAATTGAAACAAAAGAAATAAATCTCTCAAACCCCGATTAATTCTATAAACTCGGTTCTAAAATGAAAATGGTAATTCTCCATGTTCACTTTCTTAAATGCGAAGTAAACGAAGGGTATAATTGAACTGCATGTTATATGATCGTAAGTTAGATAAACTGGTATACAAATCTACTTCTTAAGGATAACAAATTTCTTTTTTTTATTTAGAGTTGGTTTCCCAGTCCCCCCACTTCTTTTAAAGTGGTATTGGGCCATATAAATACAGGAACAGTATTCGAGAAGTACTGTTGCTATATTTACGAAGCGGGTATCATTCACTAACCATGTGAACTCATTGTAGCCGGGCCATTACTCAGATATAACAGAATTTTTCTAAGATTTATTTAAATGTGATATTACAGTTGCCAGTAAAATTATAAACAATCTCTCGTCTTTGTCTTTGTCTCTTGGGCGGATTTTTACACTCTCTTCTCCAATGGCCGTACTGCCCACATTTATGACATCTCCCTGCAAGCAAATTATTTTCTTACGCTAAGGATTTCAATATTTTAAATCAAATTTCTCTACCTTTCCGTTCCGTATTTTTCAAAGTTTCCTTCCATTGCTCCCTTCTTCTGTTTTCATCTCTTTCTCATTGTTTTCTGGCTTCTTCTTCCAATTTTCTCTTCTCTCTTCTCTCGTTTCTTTTGCGCCTATCCCTTTCGGCGGAACTTTCTGTTCTCCTCTTCTTTTTATTCTTGTCATCCAAAAGGGCAGATGTAGAAGGGCGGTTAGCATTGTCACTTCCTTTTTCTCGTTCACTATGCAAGTCTTCCATATCTGTGTCTTCAGGAACTACTAAAGTAGCAGGTTGCCGTACAGGGCTGCTTAGAAGTGCTTGTTCTTCTGAAGCACTTAACGCTTCTGCCATCTGAAACAAAATGTTCAGTCAAGGAAAGACCTCTCAACTGTCAAGTAGTTCCAGGAGAGCATTCGTATGGTCCTTTTTGATATAGTCAATTTTCTATTTCCATTTCTTTATAGCATTCAGTGAATCAACAAGGCAAATTATTCCTTCTTACTTTTTTTTTTGTTTGTCCTTTTTTTCTACTTCTACATTTTGTTCTTCAGTCCTTTGCTGCTGTTGCTGATTGCTTTCAGCATCAGCGGCGAGTTCTTCTAAAATAGTACTCTCTTTCTGTCCCTTTTTCTTAGTACTTTTTTTAGAAGGTCCAGAAGAAGCCGAAGAAGCCGCTTCTTCGTCTCCCCATAAAGTTCTTTTGACTCCTGCAGTTAACCTGCCGGCAGGTCCTTTAGGAGTCTTCCCTTTCTTTTTTGCACTTAGCTTTTTGGAACTACTTCCTCTAGGCCCTGCAACAGCAACTGCTGCAGAATCGTCATCATCATCAGATGAAGATGATGAACTTTCGGAATTTCTGGACCCTTCATCAAGATCCTGGAGGATTCTCCTTTGCTTTCACCTAGTTCGCGGAGTAGCAATCGGTGTTCTCGATGTGACTGCTTCCTTAATGAACAGTTCTTTCATGTTCTTAACGGTGGGTTCGGACTTGAAATTGGTGTCCTCCCCATTAGCCATGTTAAGTGTTTGAGAATATGCTAAAGGATTGCATATAATTGCTCGCAACGTTTTGAAGTGAATGACAGTGTTGTAAAACGTCTGCCCTATGACTTTGAGGTCATCCATCAGATGGCTTCGTCATCAGTGGCATGGAATTTCATGGCTTCGGTAACATCCTGCCGCGTTACCGGTAATTCCGTGCGGGTATTTAACATTTTCGCTTTCTCTCCGTATTCTCGCAATCTCTCTCTTATAGTTTCGTTTTCGTAATTGTCTAGTAGTTCCATTGCCCGTTCATGATTCTTTGAACATGTCTCTCCCAACTCACTTAGTGCGATCTTAGGTCTTCCCAGATATTCACAATTGATGGGTTTAATATCTTTTAGGATTTGTTCTTCTTCAATGCATTCTTTGATTTCACCATAAGGCTTTAGGAAATGCTTTGGAAACTGGTTATAGTATTGCACTCCGTACACTTTGTTGGGCGATTAGTATGCCATTTCTAAGGAAATTTCTTCTTCTCAGATGAAAAGTACAATTGAAGTATACTTCTTTTATGCTTTGATGAAAAAAGTATAAATGAAGTATATTTTGGTAATGTACTTCATTTATACTGCTAATGTAAAATTATACTTAAATTATACTTCAAAATAAGTTGACATAGTCAGCTAAATAACAATGGGATAAGTAGCTGTGATCCAATGTTACTAAAAGCATCAAATGGTTGCAATGTCTATCAAGGTTTTCTTTCTTGTGAATATTTATTAATCTATGACTTCTCTCTGATGTTAGGGTGTCAATGTGCCAGAAATAGTCCCAGCAGAATTCAAACCAGTCTCTGTAGATGCTGAGGTCGAAGAAAATGCAAACAAGTGGATTCACCCGATAACTGGTTCATCACGGTGGTATAATCTTGGTGATAAGTTCCATTCTACCACCAACCCTCACAAGTCACCATTGTGCAGTTTCCACGATATCAATCTGTGCCTGCAGGCTAATTCATTGAAAACCAGTTATCAAGAAGCAGAGAATAACAGAAAAAACAAGAAGAGACTCCAAAGTGCTTGTGTCCAGGGTTTTGAAACCCACTTTTTATTTAATTTTCTAATGGATTATTACCAGAATGAGATTATAATACAGAAGCAATTGTTGAATTTGAAAAAGAGACTCCCAGAGGGATTTCAAGTTAAAAGGGACAAGTATATGCGGTTTATATATGAACCTGCAGAGCAGTAAAATTCATACTGTAACCTGCAAATAGGCGGTCCTTCTACCCTTAAATGTTGGGGGAGGATGGAAAAAAAGAACACCCGATTGCAGGTTACAAAATACAGTACCGTGTGATGAAAAGCTTTAAATTAATTTCTAGTTAGTACTGAATATGCTCAGAATTTTGTTATTTTGCTTTAAGTGCTAGTCACATCATGCATTATTACCTTCTGAATTGCACCCAAGTGTGACCTCTTGTATAAAACAGTTTTTTATTCTGCCTTTATGCGTGTCACCACAAGTGTAATGTACAACAAGCTTGAACAAAGTTAAATCAAGGTAACTGAGAATCTGCCAGGATGTCTTGATATCTTTCTTTTTTTGTAATGTTCAGAGACACCTTGGAAATGAGCATCTGCAGTATGAAAGAGAACATGTCTGGTATGCATGTTTGAATTTAAAGGCTCTGTTTAAGAATATCCTCTTGACGTCTTGCTTGTTTAAGAGATGCTTATAATATTATATCCAAATTTTGGTCATGGATATGAGCCTGTGTTTTAATGTTAACCTTCACTTGGGAGAATAGACCCTTTGGCAAAATGGCGGCTGAAATTTCAAATAAGTGAAAATCAAAAACGTATACCAGTACTTACTTTAGTAACCCTGCAAAGTTTCAGCATTTCAGGTGTCATATCAGCTGAGAAAATGTAAGATGAAAAATGAAAAATTTACAGACGTTTGTATGACTGGGGGTATAATGCATACCCCCATTCATACAAACGTCTGTAAATTTTGTAATTTTTAACATTTTAAAAGTGTTCTTTCTAGTGCTGGTATATGCTTTTAATTTTAGCTTATTTTAATCTATTTGAATTTTCGGCTGCCCTTTTGGAGAAAGGTCTGTTATCAGTATTACATGCATTGACACTTTTATAAACCCTTCCAAACCCACTGGTGAAGTCTTCACATTCTGGCAGCACTCCATCAAAATGTTCAGTTTATCCTTAACCATTTGATCCCAATATCCACACACAAATTATAGACTGAAACTGATATCATTACAATTCCTTATTTCACTGTGCTCATCTTTTTATTTATTAACAAAACAACTGAACAGTAATCAACCGGTCTGAAAACTGAAACTAAAAAGGACGCAGACAAGAATCAACTACATGGTTATCGATTTTTTTGAGAGGCGTTTGTCAGCAAAATGAAACTGCTTCGGCTTAAGGAAAAGTTTTTGGATGAACTGAAGAGTCAAGGACAGTGTATTTTTGTGAACAGAACATCTTGTTTGAAATCTTTGTAGAGTTCTCACAGCCCAAGCTACAAACAAAATAATAACCAAGTGCTACTCTAATATGATCTGTTTTCGATATTTTCCAATCAAATAATGGTTGGACATTTTTTCTTCTAATCGATGACCAAAAATTTTGTGGCCTATCAATCAGTCATCAATTACCCATTGATCATTGGCAATAATCTATGACTAGTCAACTGATTACTTATCTATTACCTACTGGTTACTCTTTGATTTCATTGATGTCATCAATTTGTTATGTCTGGTACAGTAGAACTTTACCGTAAATTGAATTCCCCACTGTTTCAAAGTCAATTTCTATCCCCTTGTTTAAAAACTTCACTGGAATTTATCCTAATAACTCTAAATTCCTAGCACCTTTATCTCTGTTCTCATTTTCCTTCAGAGATCAAGTTACCGGGGTTATGCCATAGTTGTTTTTCTATTATTAATAGTGAGTCCCAAGACTATTCTTTTCCCGGCAGGGAGATTATTTAGTTCAAACCTTAGTTTCACAACCTTTTCCCTCCAGATGATGGATGTAGTTTAAAATTAGATTAAAATTTACTGTTGTATTGATTTATCAGGCTGCTGTTGTAAATTGCATATTTATTATTATCTCTTTTTATTGAAAAAACTCACTGACATTGTTAAAACCTATTATAGTCAACAATAGTGAACAATAGCTCCCATATTCGGCTGTCGGTAACCTGTCGGCCAACTGTCGGCCAACAGGTTACCGACACATTACCGACAGTCGGCCGACGCTGTTAAGTAGAGCACAAATCGACTGAAAAAAGAGTAAAAATAAATAGAGTCAAAAACTTTTCCGGTTGAAAAAAGTAAATAGAAATCTGTCGATCGTACCGGATCCAGTAACATTCCTACTTATTTCCTTGATCCTCTTTGAACTGTAAAATAGGCTTTTTTACTCCATCTCCTGACTGCACATACCAAAATGTAGTGGTAAATTTAGTACCCATTTCTCGTATCTTTTTTTGTATACAAAATAGGCTTCTGATTTAACCATTTTGGGGCAACAAATACGCAAAGCTAGAAGTAATTTTCCAATCGCCCTATAATGCATTGCAAAACTATAGTTAACAGTACTTCATGTATGTCTGAACTAGAAAACTTTTCAAAATGGTGGATAAATGAATAGGAACCAATTTGGGCAAGTATCCCTAGTCAACGCTAAAACAGTGGACAAAAGCCATACTAGTATCGAAAGTGCTGAGCAAGGTATGGTTATGAAACGACTTAAACTCTTTTTATGTATTTCAGAAGCAAAAGACAAGTAAATGTTTACGATCATTTTTGTTTGCCCCACCGACAGGTTACCGACACATTACGCGACACATTACTGACAGGTTGCCAACAGGTCACCGACTGTCGGCCGACAGTCGGCCAACACTTTGGCCTCAAACATAACACAACGTGTTGGCCGTCTGTCAGCCGACTTTCGGCCGTCTGTCGGCCGACTGTTGGCCCACTGTTGGCCGACAGTTGGCCGACAGTATATTTTGGGAACTATTCTTCACTATTACCAATATTTTGCTTATCCTGACCTTTCCTTTGCTGGACTTGTAAATAAATTGAGTCGATAAAAGTTAATACAACAATTGATGAGTCAAAATGTGTTGTTTTCAAAATGACAATTCCAATATACTATTAATAAACATGTCAATTGATATAATCTGTGCTTTGTTTTTTTTTGTCTTTGAACCTTAAAACCTGGCACTTTAAGCTCAATCAACCAACACTGTTATCAACATTTGGGAAGTTTGTGAATAAGTTTGAAACCCGTAAACATAAAGGAAGTGTTTTTCCTTATCTTTTTTAGGAAATCAAGTCTTGGTGAATTAAAGGACACAAAGCAATATTTCAATATTTCGTTGCTAACTTCCATTCCAACATTTTTAAAAACTATAAAAAACTTGCCCTTATATGGAACACCAGCACACAACAGCTTTGCAACTTTGGGCGATGTCAACAACCTTGCATGATGCAAAATTCTGAAATTAAGGCTTCTTTTCGCATCCCCTGCATTCCCATTTCTCATCGTCTTTTGGCACTGTTTTTACATTTGTGCACTCTCTGTGGATTGACAATAAAGACAAAGCTGTTCAGTAACTAAATATATTATGATCATAGTAATTGTATCACAGTGACACATTTCTCATTTTAGTAAGTAGTTTGTTGATCATGAAAATGATATTAGCGAGTTTTAACCGCCTTGAAGTCTCTGTGATCACCACTTAATCCTTAAGAGTTACCATTGATTGGTGATGGACATCACTTAAACTAATTGAAAGTGCAAATGCCATACAGTCAACACTATTATTATTGGATGAGGTTTTCATGATTTTTGGAATAGTCCAGGTTGCAGTAATAGTTATCGGCCAAGTCACATTCATAATTTGCTGTAGGCTACTAGCAGCTAAATGAAAAAACAGAAGTGATAGTGATTTCCATGCATGGTAATAATAACTTACTTGTGGTACCATTTCGAACATGTGTCACACATGATCCACAAGCCAGACCAGTCCTTCTTTTTATATGGGCTTTGTTTGTTGCATTTGGCACACACTTCTTGCTTTTAAGTCTTGGCTATAATTTCAGGATCCGATGTTGGTTTAACCCCTGTCTTTTTCATTGCAAAAATATGCATAAAGTAGTCTATTTTAATCCTATTTTATCCCAGGCGCCCAAACAGTATTTAGAAATGGCAAGGTGTATTTGTGATCAAATATCACTATATTCTATTTTGTATTATTCATCAATTTAAGATTCACTAAATGTTTACGGTGCAAATCATGATTTTTAGACTGTTTAAGAACTTCAACAATCACAATCAAACAACAGTACATGCATGGGGTTAAATTATGGAATCTGGCCTTTGAGAAGCTTGAATCAACTATTAATGTTGACATTCAGTTTTCCTTTAGAAACGTGCATTACAAAACAGTTGGTGTACCTTTAGGAACACACAGGTTGGATGAGATGGCAATTAATCACTTTCCACATGAGACTTCTTCAAAAACAGTACCATGCATTCCATGCTTCTCACAAGTATATAGTTTTAACTCTGTAAGACTAATTTCTTGGGATAGCGCTGCTCGTCTTCAAATGATGTCTGAACATTTTCCAGCCTGTGTCATGCAGGCCTTTAAAAAGCCGAGTTTTCGGACAGGATCGCTCGCATGAGCGGCCATCTTAGATTTAAATGTTGATAAGGCCCTGGGGACGAGTTCGCTATAACCCATGATGCAATGTTCTAAGAAAGGCGCTTGTTTCAACGGTCACTGAACGAAGTTTGAAAGGACAGTTTGAAGATGTTTGAAAGCCACAAAATCTGGATCTGTAGGCTCCACAAGAGATTGTAAGTATAAGGAATCAAAAGGCTTCTGGATTGAGACTTAAGATGGTGTTTTTGATTATCTGTACTTCAATGATATTTACAATGTATCACAAAACTCGATCTTGCCTTCTTGGCCGTTTTGGATCTACCTTTGTGTCTCTTGCGTCCTTCTTCTTGTCTATTGGGACATTCCATTTTTTATCCGCACCCCCCCTGCGGAGGGGTTTTTTGGTACAGTCGACTCTGCCCTGTCGGAATCTTCAAATTTTTGCTATTATGGTAGGGTCGGAATCTACAATTGCATGAAAGGAACCCATCGGAATCGCGAAAATAAGAAAATTTTCCCTCTCCGGAATCTGCATTGCCAATGCCACTTTTTTAAAACAAAGTATTTTCCTCTTTTTCTGTGAGTGCGGGTCAACTCTGCGCCTAGTTGACTATTTTCTCATATTAAACTCGAGATCCTAGGTTAATTTTTAGATTGTGACAGTTTAGCGATTGTGTGTTTTCATATAAAACACAACCGGGCCCCATCGCTACGTCAAAGCATTGTCACCTTGATGGGGAAAAAGTTTTTCATTGATTTGTCTTGACTCAGGAAGTTCGGCAATCCCCAGGGATTGGTTACCCTAGCTCATGCTATACCCAAAGACAAAATAGCGTGTTGATCTGCATCTTGAATTGTGAAATAGATGTAGACCAATCTGAATACGGCAACCATAGTAAACCAAGACGGTATGCTTGGCGTTTGTAAAGTAAAAAATGGGCATAGGGCATCAATGTCGAGTGTACAGTTTGCTTCATAGTTCCGTTGATAGAGCATTCATCACAGAGAGCGAGGATAAAAAGGCATACTTGTGCTTCAAATTTCAGTTGATAGAGCATTCATGACAGAGACTGAGGATGTGAGGCGTACTTGTGCTTACATAGTTTCGTTGATAGAGCATTCATGACAGAGAGCGATGATGTGAGACGTACTTGTGCTTCATAGTTCAGTTGATAGAGCATTCATGACAGAGAGCGAGGATGTGAGGCGTACTTGTGCTTCATAGTTCAGTTGATAGAGCATTCATGACAGAGAGCGATGATGTGAGGCGTACTTGTGCTTCATACTTCATTTGATAGAGTATTCATGACAGAGAGCAAAGTTGTGAGACGTAGTTGTGCTTCATAGTTCAGTTTATAGAGCATTCATGATAGGGAACGAGGATGTCAGGCGTACTTGTGCTTCCTAGTTCAGTTGATAGAGCATTCATGACAGAGAGCGAAGTTGTGAGACGTACTTGTGCTTCATAGTTCATTTGATAGAGCATTCATGACAGACAACGACGATGTGAGGCGTACTTGTGCTTCATAGTTCAGTTGATAGAGCATTTATGACAGAGAGCAAAGTTGTGAGACGTAGTTGTGCTTCATAGTTCAGTTTATAGAGCATTCATGATAGGGAACGAGGATGTCAGGCGTACTACTTGTGCTTCATAGTTCAGTTGATAGAGCATTCATGACAGAGAGCGAGGTTGCGAGGCGTACTTGTGCTTCATAGTTCAGTTGATAGAGCATTCATGACAGAGAGCGAGGTTGCGAGGCATACTTGTGCTTCATAGTTCAGTTGTTAGAGCATTCACGACAGAGAGCGAGGATGTGGGACGTTCTTGTGCTTCACAGTTCAAATGATAGAGCATTCATGACAGAAAGCGAGGATGTGAGGCGTACTTGTGCTTCATAGTTCAGTTGATAGAGCAATCATGACAGAGACCGAGGATGGGAGGCGTACTTTTGCTTCACAGTTCAGTTAATAGAGCATTCATGACAGAAAGCGAGGATGTCAGGCGTACTTGTGCTTCATAATTCAGTTGATAGAGCATTCATGACAGAGAGTGATGATGTCAGACGTACTTGTGCTTCATAGTTCAGTTGGTAGAGCATTCATGATAGAGACCGAGGTTGCGAGGCATACTTGTGCTTCATAGTTCAGTTGATAGAGCATTCATGACAGAGAGCGATGATGTGAGGCGTACTTGTGCTTCATAGTTCAGTTGATAGAGCATTCATGACAGAGACCGAGAATGCAAGGCGTACTTTTGCTTCACAGTTCAGTTAATAGAGCATTCATGACAGAATGCGAGGATGTCAGGCGTACTTGTGCTTCATAGTTCAGTTGATAGAGCATCCATGACAGAGAGCGAAGTTGTGAGACGTACTTGTGCTTCATAGTTCAGTTGATAGAGCATTCACAACAGAGAGTGAGGATGTGAGGCGTACTCGTGCTTCATAGTTCAGTTGATAGAGCATTCATGACAGAGAGCGAGGTTGCGAGGCGTACTTGTGCTTCATAGTTCAGTTGATAGAGCATTCATGACAGAGAGCGAGGTTGCGAGGCATACTTGTGCTTCATGGTTCAGTTGATAGAGCATTCACGACAGAGAGCGAGGATGTGGGACGTTCTTGTGCTTCACAGTTCAAATGATAGAGCATTCATGACAGAAAGCGAGGATGTGAGGCGTACTTGTGCTTCATAGTTCAGTTGATAGAGCAATCATGACAGAGACCGAGGATGGGAGGTGTACTTTTGCTTCACAGTTCAGTTAATAGAGCATTCATGACAGAAAGCGAGGATGTCAGGCGTACTTGTGCTTCATAATTCAGTTGATAGAGCATTCATGACAGAGACCGAGAATGCAAGGCGTACTTTTGCTTCACAGTTCAGTTAATAGAGCATTCATGACAGAATGCGAGGATGTCAGGCGTACTTATGCTTCATAGTTCAGTTGATAGAGCATTCATGACAGAGAACGAGGATTTAAGGGGTACTTGTGGTTCATAGTTCAGTTGATAGAGCATTCATGATAGAGACCGAGGTTGCGAGGCGTACTTGTGCTTCATAGTTCAGTTGATAGAGCATTCATGACAGAGAGCGAGGTTGCGAGGCATACTTGTGCTTCATAGTTCAGTTGATAGAGCAGTCATGACAGAGAGCGAGGATGTGAGGCGTACTTGTGCTACATTGTTCTGTTGATAGAGCATTCATGACAGAGAGCGATGATGTGAGGCGTGCTTGTGCTTCATAGTTCAGTTGATAGAGCATTCATGACAGAGACCGAGGATGTAAGGGGTACTTGTGCTACATTGTTCTGTTGATAGAGCATTCATGACAGAGAGCGATGATGTGAGGCGTACTTGTGCTTCATAGTTCAGTCGATAGAGCATTCATGACAGAGAGCGAAGTTGTGAGACGTACTTGTGCTTCATAGTTCAGTTGATGGAGCATTCATGACAGAGAACGAGGATGTCAGGCGTACTTGTACTTCATAGTTCTGTTGATAGAGCATTCATGACACAGAGCGACGATGTCAGGCGTACTTGTGCTTCATAATTCAGTTGATAGAGTTTTCATAAAAAGGACTTTTGGTCCATAGTTTCGCTCATGTAGCTTGGATTACCTAACTTCATTGGAAATACAATTGTGGTATAGTAAATTTTAAGACGGATAAATGTTTTTTAATGGACGGATAGTCTTGATTTTAATTACATTTAAAATGGTTTACATGATGGATTGTTTTAGACGGATTTCACCTTTTGAAATAGCTGATGTTACGGCCTCTTTGTAAGCCTTGGTAGGTTCTCTGTCGTAAGTTATGGTGATGGTGTCATTGTCCGGATCAAATTCTTGTACCTCAGCAGTATACCAACCGGCTTTCCAACCCGTGCCTTTGACTTCAGTACCAGACCAACGAACGTTGATCTTTGCGCCAATTTGTGTCACTTTGTCATAGAGGTCACTGTCACAATGAACATTTAATACTTTTAAAGTGCCTTCCTTGACACTCTCTTTCACTTTCACGCTGTAACGCTTACCTGGTTCACTGACATTCTCGATGGTGATTTCGTCGAGTGTTTCAGTATATGATCAGACTATTGCTGTATACCAACCTGGATCCCACCCAGACAAGGAATCTCCTTCTTCCCAGAGAACTACTACTCTTGTTCCAGTCGTGGTAATATCCTCAATATTGTCCATGTCAGATTTCTCTCTGTTGGCTTCTCTTGTTGCTTCAATCAAGTTTTTGAGGTTTTCAAAAATGTTGGGGAGGTTACTTAGAGATGTTCCAACAGGAATTTTTAGGCCACTGCTTCTTTGCCTCTCTTTATTTGATCTTGAGGCACTTTCCCGTGGTCTGTCGGTAGAAATACTAGCCTTTGTCTCTCGCTGATATTCTCTCTCCCGATAAAGGACCTTATCCTCCAATGCAAAGGCTTTTATTTGCTCTCGGATCACGCGCTCTGTTACTCCTAATAAATCTTCTATTGACTTCAACCCTCTCTCGAATAGAAGGTGCTTCATTCTTGTCCTTATAGCCAAAACGCGCAACACGAGTTGATCTTTGGTGCCAATTGTTGGAACGTTGTAATAGTGAAGTACTTGCTTTAGGGTGCTAATTGGTAGCTTAAATATTTCCTTTGCAGTTACTGGTATAGTTGAAATATCTCCAGAGTATTGGTCGAGTTCTGCAGGTGGACTTGACGACTGCTTGCATGCAAGGCGTTTGACGAGTTCATGTTTGCCACCACTGCAATATAACCCATGTTGCTTGCATTTAGCCTCAAGGGTTTCCCTTTTTTCGGCAAACAGGGGATGTTACCTCCAACGCTCTCTTTCCAGACAATCATTGTAGCTAGCTTCCATTTCATCTGCTTTCTTCCTAAGGTATTTCTCTACCATCTCTTCAGGACACCAGGTAAGAAGGCCAACAGTTGTAAGTATGCACGAGGGCAAGCTTGGTATACATAGGAAAATTATGTCAAGAATACATGTCGGTAAAAACAATTCAGGACTGCTGTCCCATGGTCCAGTAACGAAGTCACGCCTCTGTTCAAATAGCATGTGGTGCATCTCTCCATCTGTCAAATACCATCTAACGTAATCTGGAACTGGCTGGAGTATATAACTCTGGAACAAAGACGAGTCATCGAAAATTGCCGTTGTGTATTTGTCTCTCCAGGCCGTACGGACAGAGGAACCAGTGTCGTTCTCTAATATTTGATAATCTTCTGCATACTCTCCTCCAAATGAAGCATTTATTCCCCAGATTAAACTTAATTCCTGGCTGATTTTATTTTTCTTTACCTCATATGTATGCGGGCATTCCACTTTCCGTTGCTCATTCATGGCCAGAAAATTGTGCATCTCCTCTTCATCATCGAAAACATAATCTTCTCCCTTAAACCTCTCACGCACAGTATTGGATTCCCTGCAAATTTTGCTTGGCCAAAAACGATGCAGACTTCCTCTGCCATTTCTTCCATGTCCACCTTATGTTCCTCCGTATGAGGAGCATGCTTAGGAGTCTTGAAAGGTCCATGTTTGGCCAGCACCTTCTCTTCTGAGGCATGTATGCATTCCACTGGATTCCTCTTGCTGTGGTATTCGGCAAAGGACACTTGACAAATTTTCTTTAATCCAAGATACCTGAGGAGTCGCATAAGTAGCATCTGTACCAAAGGGCTCCGCGGCATATCCACACCATTGTCTATGACGAACACAAATGACTGTTTAAGTTTTCCAGTGTTAGGGTCACGAAAATGCCCATCCAGATGGGGAAGCATCATCAGATAAAGCAACTCGTTAATGGACCGAAAAACGGTTTCATTTTCATTTTAAGAGAGCCTAAGAACTGTTATTGCCCGCCCTGTCCTCTTTAGATGAATCGTTGTCTCCTCCCTTCCGTTTGACCTGAATAACGCGTCACATTTGTTAGTACCGATATCGTGGTTGAATTTGATTTTGCGACGTGTTTGCTCTGTCTTAAAAAAAAGATGACTCATAGGAGTGATGGCATTATTTCGCGACTGATCATAAGTGTGATCTTGATACTCACACCGTCTCCACGTTTTATTGTTATGTTTATTGTTAGGACGAACAAACCTGCTTGGCATCGTATGAATCGACGAACGTTTCCGAGGGACTTTGATCTGCCTCGTCGAGTATGGCATTCACGTTAGCGGAACTCCAGTGAACGTTGACGACCGAATCTTTTATCGGGGCAGTATCTGGTGCTTTGTGTAGTGATACACACGCATTAATTCCTAGACCTTTGTGATGGCGCCGTGCCTCATGAGTGCCCTTCCGGAAGTTTTGGGTATAGTTGTAACAGCAACTAAGGCTGATGGAAAAATCTTTTGGAGCTAAAGACATTAAAGGTAATCTTGCATCCGCCATGTTCGTCTTGTTGTCCGCTGCATGGTATAAAGTGTCGCTCTCTAGCTTGGAGTGACTTTCAAGTCCGCCTCCACCTCTCTTTAATGGATCTCCATCACCAAATTCGTATTCAATGATTGCCGCTATGTCTGGAAATTCTTCTACCTTTAATTTCCTTCCTGAAATGTTTGATTTATAATGATGCCGGAGTTCTCTCTCCTTAAGTAGTTCCTTCTGGCGACGTAAAAATCCACGTTTTTCATTCGGAGCAAGATTATCTAACTCTTTCTTTTCCTCTAGATGTTTCATTGCTGTGGCAAATTTATCCAACTTACCCGGAAGTGTTAGCAAGCAGTTTTAAAGTGGCTTTTTGTTGCTTATCCCTTGAAGTCTGGCCATAAAATTTACACTGGTTACCCTAGTAAGCAGAAATTTCAGCGTGTCTCGATCTCTTTTTGTGTCCAAGTAGCTCAAAGCTGTTCTGTAGAAATCGCCTATCTGTTCCTCTACATGTGTGTTCAGTTTGGATCTGAAATTGAAGGATTCGAACATTTTCTGGATGTCATTGGCAACATCTAGCAATTGACAGTCCCTATTTTCCATGAGGAACGCTTTTTCAGAAATATAAATTTGATTAAGGTTCAAATGTTTGGCTAAATGTTCATAGATATCCACTGATTTTTTTCCCTTGGGTTCGTGGGAAGGCTTTTCGGAACACTCTTGGAGCATTGTACCCGCCTCCTGCGTCGGCATAATGGGATGCTTTAAAAGATACTCTCCCACAGCCTTGATAGCGAGCAACTTCTTACTCTCTTCTGAAGTTTCATCTGTCAAAATTTTTTCATCTATGGCCTTTATATTATCCTCCAAGCGTCCACTTACTTTGCTCCTGTTAGTTGCTAGAATTCCCCCTTTTTCGTTTCTCAAAGAGTTAGCTGCTCTGCATTCCGCCCGGACTCGGTTATGGCTTTCGCAATTGCCACAGTCCACGTACCACTTTTGGTCAACACACAAAGGCAGCAAAGACAACGCTCCTCCGCTTCTACTATTACTTTTATGCGCTATATGTGGTACAGGACTGGCGACATTTTGAAATTCCTCCATTCCACGTTGACCATCTTTACTATTATCTTTCGTTTTCTCATTTTCTTTTCCACATTTCCTTTTGGTGTCGACTTTCCCACTTTGTAAAACTGTGAGGTGCTTAAACAATGTTGCAGAGGAAGATTTTGCCTCTCCTACCCTCGAAAACTGCCGTTTCTTATGGTGAAGAGATGGCTTTAACAGTTGGGACACAGAAACTGCAAGGTCTGAAACATCAGAAGCTGACTGGGCAAACTTAGATCGTTTGGATGGGGATTGCGAATCTGTGACAGGAGATTCGGGTGATGATGACCTCTTTCTTCTAAGAGATTCTTTGTTATTTTCGTCTTTGCTACTGTCTCCGTCTCTGTCCTTGGTATTTACCGGATGTGCTTTATTCTCCACTCCATTGTTGTTCCTATTTGAGGCGTTTCCGTCCTCATGATGGACATTTGTATGCGATACCATACCATCGACCTCGTCTTCGGAATTTTTGTTCAAGTTGTCTTCATTTATTTCTTTTTCATCGATGGGTGACGCCGTATCTAAGACTGTTTGCGTACTCTCAATCAGGTCGTCTCCTTCCTTGTCCTTTGAATTCATGCACTCTCGATCACTGTCCTCGATATTTACCGGTCGCGCTTTATTCTCGACACTATCGGTGTTTCCTTTTTCTCCGCACACATGCTGGGCATTTTTATGCGACACCATTTCATCGACTTCATCTCTGGTATTTTCGCCAAAATTGCCTTCATTTTTTCCCTCGTTATTGGTGATTGACGCTGCATCTTCGACTATTTGTGTATTCACTTTCAGGTCGCCTCCTTTCTTGTCCTCGGTATTTACCAGTCGCGCTTTATTCTTGACTCCACTGGTGTTCCCATTTTCTCCGCACTCATGCTGGGCATGTTTACGCAACACCATATCATTGACTTCGTCTCTCGTATTTTCGCCAACTTTGCCTTCATTTTTTTCCTCGTCATAGGTGACTGACGCAGCATCTTCGACTATTTGCGTATTCACTTTCGGGTCGTCTCCTTTCTTGTCCTTGGCATCAACGCTCTCTCGGGTACTGTCTTCAGTATGTGCCGGTGGCGCTTTATAAGTGACTCCATCCTCCGTTTGCATTTGGAAATGGTTTGCCTTTTTATTCTTGCATGTTGATGAAGTTCGGGCTTTCCCTTTAAAGATTGTCCTTTTCTTCATAGAGGCAATCTTGGGTGTGTTCGAATGTGACACACTGCCTGACAATCTGCCGCTGTCTCTCTCTTCCATGTTCTCTCGCCTGTTGCCTGGATCATTACCGGTTGATTGCGTCTGAGATAGTATTTCTTGGGCTCTTTCCACTTTGTTGCTCTCTACTTTACTGTTCTTTAAATTTGCCGGTTGCTTCTGGTTGGAGTAAAACGATTTGGGTGCTGTACGTTCCAGCTTTCCATATTTGACGGTCCTGCCACTGACGACATCAGAATAACTGGGCTTCACCTTCTCCAAGAAAAACTCTTCTGTCATGGTCACAAAATGATTAGGTTAGAAAACCCTCTCTTTGTTGAATGAACTGCAACGTGACCACATGATGAAGCAGTTTTCGCCACACGACCCATCTTGCGCCTCCCTTGGTTGAATTATTCCGTGGAATAGTGGTCTGATGGAAGGAGAAGCATTAGGGTATACTGAAAAAACTGTATTCTTAATGACAGACGCAAGCGCCATCAACTCGACCAGCCCTGCCCATTTTTTATTTACACAAGCTGACATGGCTTGTTGTTTCAGAGCAGCAAGCCGGTTCCGTCCATCCAAAATGTCCACTGACAAAGTGACCATAAATTGATTGGCCTCCTTCATTGTCATGTCAACTTGCTTAAATCTGAAAAAAAAATGATTAGTTGTGTTACATCTATCAAAAATATGCTGTTCCAATCCTTAAACTAGTAATAGTTATCACTAAAGCTGCCCCCGCTTTCTTTTATTTCTGCTGATTGGAAACAATAATATTGAACGTTATTGTATGAACTTAAATTTTATATTTTTTTGTAAACCTTGTCACTCATACTGTTCATGAAACTTAGGCATATTATCATAAATATGATCCAAAGAATCAACTAAGTTACTAAACCAACACATTCTGTTTACATGTAACTCATTCTATCACATGATATATTCTTTACATAATCCTCTCGCAAAGTGCATTCTGGAAAAACATATCCAACCACTCTGTTGTTCTAGTCTGATACTGAAACAAACCAGTTGTCTTGATATACACTCTTTTTTGTATAAGAATATATTTTATAACAATATCTAGGCTGAAATTTGCAAAATTTTAAGAATATTTTAAGAATAAAACCGAGGCTGAAATTTTGAAAAGGATAGATATAATTTTGTGTTAAAACATCTTTAAATACAATACAGTTTTATGATTACAGTTTTAAGTGATTACATTCAATTGTCCTTGACATAGTTGAAACAAAATCAGGTACTTTCTTTTCCATCACGCTATTTCTGTGCGAAATACTTTTTTCAAAGCCAAAATGGGCCAAGTGTTGTTTGGCGTGACATCTTGGAAAAGCGGTGGAGCACATGCACAATGTAACGCAATACATATCCAGATACCAAACACTGGTAATTGATACTCCAATAAATTCCAAAACGGATATGTCATAAGCTATAATGTAGGAATAATACAAGAATATTTTCAGCCTAAAATCGGCAGAAAAATAAGAACATTCAGCCTGGGCCGGAAAACGACATTCTTATAAAAGTCATAAAAGAAAAGAGTGTACGAGAAAACGTATCTCGAAAGCAGAACAGAAGTGACAGAAGTGAGATGTAAACAGAAGTATCGCGTTGCAGTCGCCATATATATGCAAATTAGAGTCAAGCTTTTTGTCCTCAACGAAAACGCCGCAAAACATTTACATTTCCATTTGGTCCCTGCCAGTCACCCAGTCGTCACATGGGCTCTACGCTACGTACGATTACTCAGTAAAAATAAGCCATCCAAATAAACGAGATGCCAAACGAGTATTTCAAACTTTATCCCTCCAGAGCTAACCAGAGAAAAAACCTGGCAAAAAACAGAGGATACACGCGGATAAAACGGAAGCCACACAGACATATGACCTCTATAAACGGCTCTACTCTGAAGAAATGTCCTCCTGAAAACACAGGATTATTGCTTAGCGAAATATTCAAATATCCCCCAGTCATACCATACAAAAGGGGCAGTCCTAAAAAATATACTAGTTCGAGCAAAACTCCCTAAGCGGCTATTACACGTGGATGGGAGTCGCGCAGGCCTGTCCCCTTCTTGTTATCCTTGGGTAATTCTGACGATCGGAAGGGTACTGTGTTTAGCTATTTCAACTGAACCACACTGGCCTCGAATTTCTAGCATACTTCAGAATTTCCTACGATACCCTCTGAGCTGTTTTTCTCCCAAAATCGATCTTCAGGATCTCTGAAAGCGTTTTCAATTTGTTTTAGATCATAATCTCGGCCATCTCGAAGCGAATTTATTTGATCGCGCTGATATAGTAATGGAGGCTGGCAAAAACAGATGCTTTTCCGGGACGCTTGAATTCGAGATCTGAACCAACGGCAAAGCTCGTCGCAAAGACGCCGATCCCACAAGTCCTGACGAGCATGTCTCTTTGCTGGCCGCCCATGAGCATTTGCAGGAAAAACGTCGATACCTTGCGGGCGTGCAAGCGATCAAATCGAGATTTTTTGCGCCTATACAATCTACCGGAAATACCTACATTCTCTCTTCTCCAGTCTTCCTCTATATTACGCGGGGAGTCCTAAGGTGCCTCCTCGGGTTTTTGGCCCTCTGGGGCCAAAAACCCTGCGGGGGCAAAGAAACAAAAGGCACCACGGTGGTTGTGTTAACACTGGGCTGAACAGTTTTACTATTTCTGTTGGGTTTTTCCTTAAACAAACAAACATTTACCACTTGCTAAGGGCCTGTTTACAGATGTGCCTTGCAATGCATTTGATAACAAAGAGATCAAGAAACTAACTAGATTGCGTGATTTTACTTTGTGGAGCGTTTCCTTGCATTTTAAGGCAATTCTTGCGGGGGAGGGCGGGCGTCTATTAGAGTGGGCGTTTATTTGATAATTTACGGTAAATTCAGTTTACATACATGGCATGGACTACACTACTTATAATAAGTAAGGGACCGTATTTCCTCGAATAATAGCCGTCCCTCGATTAATCGCCATTTTCTCTTTCTACTATCCCCTCCCTCTCAAGTTAAAAATTGACATCTTGGGTAACAAACAAGCATTCACGTAATTGTTCACTTTTTCCTTTTTTGCTTGGTATATTGAAATTATTTAGGGCAAGACCTCCTGCGAGAAATATTTGAAATAATCGCCTCCTCAAATAATCGCCTTCCCTCGAATAATGGCCCCCCTTCGGTGCGAAAATAGAAATAATCGTCTTAGGGTATTTGATTCGCTCCTATGATTGAAGGTGCTACTTGCTTCAAGATTAAGCCACCAGGGATCCAAAATTATCAGGTTTATTGCACTAATGAGTGACCACGGCTCGTTGCGTCCGTGGTTACATCGTATATAGTCAACTGAAATTAAAATAAATTGCTAGATTACTATTTACATTCTTATTTGAATCTACAACAGGGTTTCGCTACTTACAATTTGTGTTCCTGAGTCGGATCCCTTGATTCGCTATGGTTTGATATGGTTTTGCTTATGATCGATGGTTGACTTCGAATGTCATTACGGAATAAATTGTTTCCTTTTAAATCATTTGTCACCTGACGTATTTTTCCCGCCTCACGTTGTCGAGGCGATTTCGCAAGAGCTTACTAAACATGATTTCTAGAATGTTCGCTACACGTGATTGAACATGCAAATCACTCCGCCCCAGTGCGGAAATTAGGCATAACTAATTATTAGTTCTAATTGAGCAACGACTACAACGCGATAGTCTTCAATGATAACTGACACAAGAAAATAGCATTAGTGTTCACTATTTCTCCGACTAGACTTAATTAAGAATTCAGTTCTTCTTTGGTTGCTATGAGACACAACTTGTGGATCGGTCTGTCATATTCACCACACCGGGTCTTGATTCTCACCTTCCTGACCAGGCCATCGTTTCCTGGATACGTGGCAACAACACGAGCCAGTTTCCATCGTGATCGTTTCTGATTCGGGTCCAACTCCAAAACTAAATCATCAACTTCAACATTTTCTCTGGTACGGAACCACTTGTTTCGTGGTAAGAGATTTGGTGCAAAGTACCTCATCCAGCATTTCCAGAATTCATTCACCCGATCTTGGGTACTTCTTAGAAGATGTCTGGGGTTGATCCTTTCTTCAGGCTCTGGTTGAGGTGGTGGAAGATGATGACCTATGAGGATATCATTTGGTGTGATGGGTGGACTTTCCCAGATGTCGTTAGAACTTGGGTACAAAGGACATCCGTTGATGATGTAGGTTGTCTCCGATAGAAAGGTTCTCCATTGCTCTTCGGTAAAGGCTCGATTCTTGCAGGTAGCATCAAGACCTTTTCTGACAGACTTGATGAGAGTTTCCACAACACCATTTTGATGGCTTGCGTGTGGTATATTCCATAGCCATTTGAAATCACAACAGAAATTCTCGGAAAGAACAGTTTGAATTTTAGGAATGTTCCAGTTCCGCATAATTTCCTTTAAATAAGCTTGTGCACCTACAAAATTTGTACCACAGTCCGACCAACAAACACTCGGATGACCACGCAAACTCGCAAAACGGCGGAACGCCATCAAAAAGGCATCAGATGTTTTGTCATTAACAAGTTCTAAGTGAACTGCCCTTGTTGTCATGCAGGCGAATATTACAACCTGGGCTTCTTTCAGAGTCTTCCGATTGAGCTTGATATGCACGGGTCCAAACATGTCAATGGCGGTGTTGAAAAAAGGAGGAAAACCTGCTGCCACTCGTAAAGACGGCATCTGCCCCATTAGCTGGTCCAGCGGTTTCTTTCGAAGTTTCCTGCAGGTGATGCACTTTGCAGTGAGACGTTTGTAACTTGATACTTTTGTTTTTCTCGTTAAAGGTATACAACATGATCCCCTTTTTTTCTGGAAATGTAAGGGTAATGTGGTTTTTCTTCACTGCTGGAGATAAATGGTATAAAGTTAAACATATGGGGAAAATGGAAGAACGATTTTTTTGAAACGCTAATGATCATTTCACGGATAAACAAAAAACTAATCTAGTTATCAGATAATTACATCTGACAGGTCGAGTCATGGAACAGCACTTTCTTATTCTGTATTCACCTACGCCATCAAAAACCACTTTAAATCAATACACAATGATATGAAAGGCGTTTCAGCGAGAACCTACAGTACAATTTTTTTTTATAACGATCGACCGATTCTGGAAGTTGGTAAACTAACTTACAACAAACGCCACTCAACAGATGTCACCAAGTATCGGCGTCTTACAAACGACTGATCCACGACGAAAACAAAACCGACGAACGAACTTCTAACAGACTGATCTGACCAACAATAGATGGATCGAGACCGACCAATGACCGATGGCAAACTTTATTCAAGTCTTGCAGCCAATACCATTAAGGGTGAACTGACCGATCACTTACATGCATGCATATCACTGGAAAAATTAACCAATTTTCCAAACAGAAAAAAATCTGGTTTTTGTATGGTTTTTGTTTGGATTTACAAAAAAATCCTTCTTTGGAAAAAGTGCCTTTTTTCCAAAGTGGGTTTTCATGCAATTCCATGTTGGGATTTACTCTTTTCCAAAGGTGGAAAATATTTTCACGGGAAGTGTAGGAAAACATGGAAATTGAACTTTCCAACTTTGGATTTGCTAGCATCCACAAATGGAATTTCTATGTACCAAAGTTGGAAAATGTTCTAATGACAATGTGGAAAATATCCCCACAATATGGTTAACCACTTATCCAAAAACAGAATTTCACATTTCCAAAGAAGGAAATTGGTTTCATTGTTAACTTAAACATCTGTGGAAAATCTATTTCCACTCTTGGATTCACAACTTCCAATAGTGGAATTTCTGTGTCCAAATGTGGATAAACAAGATAGCAAGCCTTGAGAAATGTAAGCACTTTGATATCCATGCTTCATTGACATCTACATGTAGTTCAGTAAATGCTTGGGAGCACCTTCCAGGAAAAGGCAAACTTTAAAACACAATGGGTTAAACAAGTCAAAATTGAAGCCCACACCAACTTATCCAAGAAGCACAATGAAAAAATACAGAACTCTTTAATCAATATATGTAATGTACATTCTTTTTCATAAATTTAAAGATTGCTTATTGTTAATTATACTGTATGTGTCGAGTTATGATTTAACACAATCCTTTGAGCATGCATCTCCACTTCACTGTTGCAATCTTTTAACACATCAACACAACAAACACCTAATTAGTTTAATGAAAAGGACTTGGATGATGCCCTCTAAGACTTGTAGCTATAAGGCCCTAACAGTGTTCAATGAAACTAAAATAGATTTCACTAAATGCTGATATATATAAAATATTTAGCCAGAACAATAATTATTATTATATTAAATTGCATGTATTCGGGTTATAGAACCTTTGGAAGGCAGCTTAATCTCTCATCTTCTGCCATTATTTAATGTGAACATGAATACCCGTACTTTTATTAGCTGAGTAGCTGAGTAGTTTGTGGCTCCTCAGTCTTTTAACCTAAGGTGATTTTAAAATCTCAATGTCTTTTATGGTGAGATTTGCTAAGTCAGAATCCTCTTTGAATGACACATACTTGTTGCTGAGGAGAGCAGCTGCTAAAGCCCTAATATATGTATTCTTGTCCTGCCCTCTAAGAAGGGACAAGCCAAACATTTTCTTTAAAGGCTGTAAATGCTTCACCAGCTGTATATCACGGATGCTGCACTTTTTCAGCACTGCCAAGAGAATTGCTTCGCAACTGGACTGAGTCAAATCTGGAGAAAAAAGCACATGGTTGCCCATTAATTAATTAATTAATTAACAAATAACAATAAAAATCAATAATGGAAATAATGATGATAATAAATATTGATAAATAATTAATTTAGGTTTCATGGTACTAATCACTGTTGTAATGATACTATTTTTATATTTATTATTAGTTTAAACAACTATTTACCAGAAATAGCACATCAACTGTGCATTGTGGTGCAGATCTTCTGGCAAGTTACACGGATAGATGGAGAATGGATGTTCCTGCTAAAGAGCATTGGTTGTAGATTAAACTTTACATTAACCTGGGTGAAAGTAGTCTGCATACATTTTGACCTTTTTCATGGATGGTGCCTGACTCGGTGGAGGTGAAGAACTCGAGCTGCTACTTGAATCTTCGACACTTTCAGTGTCACCATTACTTGAATTTGTCTCTGAAGTAGCCCCTTTTTGGATTTCAGAATCTTTTAAACCTCTTCGTCGTTCTCTCATATGACCCATGACCATTTCTCTAATGGCATTTGCACCAAATGCACACTGTGGGAAAACATATTTGGATGAATCCTTGCCTTCAGTTAAACGTTTCACAAAATTATTTGACTTTACAACTTGATCCACTTGGTGAGGTCGGAAAGAAGGAATTTCTTCATCAACTGGCCATGCCTTTTTAATTTCTGTGACTACCATCTTCTTCCTGTCAAAAAAAAATAAAATAAAAAATAAGAAAGCAGATAATATATACCAAACGTTTATCTCTTCCTCACATCTTCTCCCCTCGGCTAATACCCTAGATCATTAATTTGATCCTTTAAACCTTAAGGTCAGCTTTATTTCATCCCGTTTTATTTCATCCCAGTTTTCCACATCTTCTTAATAGAACAGTAGAAGTTTTTAACATTCATTAGGTTGCTTCTTTAAGTCAAAATATCTTACTTTGTGTTGTAAATCCTCTTCTCTTCACAAGTCAGCTGCTTCTTTTCATGATGTTTTAACAGCCTGTCAGATTTTGATAGCTGAAGTTTTGTTGCAGAAAGAGGTAAAGCTGATTTGCTGGATTGTGTGGTCCCTATACAAGATTAAAACGAATTTTAATTCACGTTTGTGAATATAGCTACAGCACTTAAACTGAGAGGTACTTGTAAGCTGACTATAAAATTAAAATCATTTTGTCCTCTCCCTATATATTATCAACTGATGTAAACTCTCAGAAGATATATTTTGTTTAGAAGTTAGAACATATGGTTTCATGAACGTTAATCTGGGCAAAATACCGCCTGAACCGTAAAAACGAACCTGAAAGTAAATCTAACCTTTTAACTGTTCAACTAGACTCCTAAATTTCGCCTGCTTGCCCAGTGTTAGCAGTCCAAGGCGCTCCATACTATCAACATTGATGATTTGTTCACTTCAACGTTCTTCGGCTACAAATTTTTCAGCGATGTCTTCGTCGAAGACTTCCGCTGCCCACTTTTTTACTCTTTCACTTGACCAGTCTAATGTAAGCAAATCAAAATAAATTAATCAAAGACAACATATTCTGTTTAGGAGCAGCTCGTTTGACAAAATATAATGCTGATCAATGCTGCCAGAAGCTTAATTTCGCGCCAAAAATGTGGGAGTTATTAAATTCAAAGAAGGCAATTGCATGCTTTATATATAGTACCTATTTTCCATATGTGTAACCCTCCAGACGTTTTAGACACTAGTGAAGGTCAAAATAACCTTTTCTCCGTAAAAGTAATCGAACTGAGAAGCAACAACAAGGTAAAAAAATATTGAGCATTCCCACACTCGCTGAATGACTACAGAAAATCTGTCATACCTTCTACTCCTTCTACATTTTCATCTTTTTCTTCCTGGTCTAATTTGACTTTCTTTGCTTGCTCGTCGTTTTTGTTCCTTTCTTCATTATCATTTGATTCAGTAGTATCAGTCATTTTCAAGCTAATTTAATAATATACGAAGCTCGAAGTTTAGTACAAATCGCACCAGTTTGGAAGAGAAAACACCAACAGCACTCGCGCTACCTTTCGGGATAATTATGGCAGGAACATATGAAGCGCTGTCATTGGATGTATTCGATGACGTCGTAAAAGCCGCTGACTGAAATAATAGGCCTTTTGCAACAGTTGGTCACGTGACCGATAATTTCTAAACTTTTAGCTACAGCAAAATGAATTTCAGAGCTGGAAAGAGTTTGTTTTAAATAACCAGGACACCAATTTTCAGACCAATGCCGTATAAGGTTGAGATTTAATGACGATTTGAATATTGCAAAAATTAGAAGGTTTTGTATGGAAGCGAAGAAGCTTTGCCCTCCAGAAACCTTTTCTGTTATTAATCACTATCAAAAGAAGCTGCTGGCATATAACCATTGGAGATAGAAAGAGGGGTAAAATATTAGGGAAAATGGAAATTTCTAGGCCATTACACCGAAAGGCAAAGATTTTATGGCAGCTTGAAAACTTGCAAAATTACAAGGATTTGTATGGAAAACCACTGGAGCGTGACTGGAGGGCAAAGCGACTTCTTCTCATACAAATCCTTCTAATTTTTAACGTCCATAAAAATTCCCCCTTAAAAGATATAAACCTGAAAATTTGCATGTAAGCTTATTTGGAACTGTTCTTTCCATTTCTGATAACATTATGCATTATCAATGACTAATCAGTGTGTTCTTGAAAAACACGTCACGTGACCAACTGTTGCAAAAGACCTATTGCGGTAAGCTGCAGCCAAGATGGCCGATGACACGGAGTTTGTTTCCTTCAGCCCTTTGTAAATGCTCTCAAAAACCTGCAATGCATGTACACTGTTATTGTAATAACTGCAACGGCAAAGTAGTAAATCGGAGGACACAGCTAAATCATATTCGACTGCAAGGAGAGATAAAGAAGATATGTACGACCGAAAACCATGACGTGATGTCAGATCGAGATGTGGACATGGTACCGAAGGCAAGACCTTAGCTTCATTGCTGCGTTTATAGTTCGCAAGCAAACGACTTTGACTTTTTAACATCCATTGCTCATTCGATTATTAAATCAAGAAAAGTGTTTTTCCTTTCTTTTTACACTAGATTTTGTTTGATTTCCGCGTGTTAAATTCGCCCGTTCTGAACTTCGAATTCTACTTGGAGGACATAATTAATAATGGAAAGTTAACGTGTGAAAGTAACAAAAATGATCCGACCAGCCATTATTGAAACTTGAAGACTACTTATAGTTTACTGGGATATTAATTTATTTTATTAATTCTCATTAAGTGTGAAGAATTGATCAAATTTCGAAACACCATATACCCTAGTGGAATTGTTGAAAACCCATGTTAGCTAGGATAATTGTAATTTCATGTATGGATATTTAATGTAAACCAAGTTTGGAAAAGATACTTTCCATTGAGGAGGTTTGTGGTCTTCTTCAAAACCAAAGTTAAGTGGGATAGTTGTAATACCTTTGTTGGTAAATGATATAAATCCCAGTTTGGATTTTGTATTTCCTAAATTGTTACAATGTGGAGAACTTAATAACCAAACTGTTGTTGGAAATTTGTTAAACCCTGTTTGACTTATGAACCAAAATCCATGGTTGGAAATTTTTCAATTCACACACGGTAATTGAAATTTCCACAAATAACATGGAAAACAATTAAACATACATGGATATTTTGTGGATATCAAAATGCAGTGCCAAATATCCATACAAAATCCATACAGTTTCCATGTCTGGTTTTTCAGGTTTTATGGATATTTCAAAATCCAATGATTAACCACAAAAAATTTGGTGTGGAAAAGTGGTTAATTTTTCCAGTGATATACAACGGACAAGACTAGTAACACAAGCACTATTCGCTATTTCCAGGGGCTTTTTGTTCCCAATAAAATAACTATTGCACGCCTTGCGTGCCTATGTTTCTTTTCCATGACAGTATCTTAAGAAAACTTCATGCGAAGTTGAACATACTTTTCGCTAATGAGCACCCGTGCCCATTAATGTAAAGATTAAAGGGCTGAAATTGTTGAGTGATATTAAGTAACTAGTTATGCCAGTTCTTCCTAAAGGTGTTTTGTTCTTTTTTGTCTTGTTCTGCCAGTTTCATGTTTTTCAGTGACAACCTTATATTTTTTTCTTACACAGGAGTACAAAGATAACTTTAAAGTGTGACCCAACAGTAACATCAAAAAGAGGAATTTGGACGTACTTTGAGGAGTCACTTCCAGAAGTCAAAACTTAAATATACGTAAATATCGACACGTTGCTAATAGTGAATCAGTTAATATTCCCTCGCTCTGAAACAAATTATCTAAATTTACTTCAATTCCACAAATATCTTCAACTTTTGTACGATTAAAGGGTGATAGCTGCTGATTTGTGTTTTAAACTTGATTTACGACACATTTTTTGCCACTGTCAACAATGGTGGGTAAGGATGAGTTGTAATTCCAGTAATTATATGGTTTCATTATAGAGTGTCAAAGAGAGTACAGCGCTACAACACAGCTTAGATTGAAGTTTGAGGTTTCATTCACATTGTTTTGAGAAACCATCCCAGTTTGAAAATCCTCAATTTGTACTGTAGCAGAAACAAACACTTACCGTGCATTTTTACCTAGGTAAAAATGCACGGTAAGTGTTTGTTTCTGCTACATTGTCTATACCTTTCATTTGCCTCGAAATTTCTAACTTTCAATTTGTACTCCTCTCACTTTAAATATGTCATTGTTATGTATACTCTGAAAATAATGCACTAAGCTGTCAAGGGATTGTAGTTCGAGAAGAATACATGGACCTTGAGGGTTGTCCTCTACCATATAAATCTCTTGCATGAGAATCAAGTATTTTGAATCCCATATTACCATTACAATAGATTGCAGCAACAATCCACCCTAATGTTAATATGAAATTGGCGTAGTTTTCAGAGCAACTCAAAGGCTCTTCGTAAAAGGGTACCCAACTCATGTCCTCAGTTCTATAGCAGTTTCTTAGTGGTGAACAGTACCAGAGTAGCTTTCACTGTATCCCAACTGATAATCAATATCAAACCCGTTTAATGCTGTTAGTAATTCTGACGGCCTTAAAAATGCCTGTCTGGGTAATCGTGACAAACTTGAATAAAACTGATTTCCAGTATTCATTATTTGTATAAGATCATTTGCAGAGCTGATCCCCCGTGTGAGATTGTAAATCAAAGAGCACAAAAACTCATTGCCACCCATAGTTGTACTGCATTCTGTTCAAACACTAACTCGTTACCTTGCCTGTATAGAACTTCTATTGTTTTGTCAGGGTCAACATATATTGGAGGACCAGGATCTTTTTCCATGTCTCTACTTAATCTGAACTTGCAGTAATTTGCTACATAAGCTTCACTCTTGCAAGAACACATCAGTTTTTTTAAAAAAAAAACAATGTTAAATATTGACTGGCACGATATTTAATCTTTCTTATACTCTGACGAATTCTCTCACGACAGTTCAACTGTTTTTTTAGCAGTTACATAACAGTACAATGTAGATGACACGGGTTTACATGAAACAATTCGAGCATGGACAAATTCTTAAATTTTTTTGCTCTTGTTCCTTAAACTTTTCAAGCTTCGTATTGGTATTCGGCTTGGTTCACGATCACGTCTACATACATGATGAGATTTACGTTTATGCTCCTCTCGATTAACATTAGATAGCTCAGTTGATAAAGCATGTCTCTCGATGAAAGGTTCACTCATGAATGTTTGCTCATAAAGCAGCATAAAGAGATCTATCATGAGGTTCGCGGACCGACCCTTTCCGAAACACGCGTCACTTTTTCTATCTTTACTTTTTAATTCATAATCATCTAAGAACTCGAATTTTCCGTCAGTTAATAGGCATTAGATTCTCCATTTTTTCTCATACATTATCACTTTTGCGTCAGAAATCGTGGCTGGGAAAGATTTAAATTTCCATTTCATCGCGGTATTCCGATCCACAGCATGGCCCCAATCTTGAAATGATCTTATGAAGTAAAATCATTTACCTTAAATCTTAAGTTAATAATTCGGTGGCTTAACGCAGGCTCTAGAGAAGACGTAGCACATGTTTCGATCGAGCGCTTTGATTGCGAGTATCGTGTTTTGGATCTCAAAATTGGACGAGATGGATTACAAAAAATTGCAAAATACGTCAACAGTGGATATCCTTAGTCACTTATACAAGGACTACCGGCCAAAGAAGAGAAAGGATGTGTATGAGGTTGAGCGGCTCATTTCGAAACGAGAAGGAATTGAGGTGAGCAAACAAAGAAATATAAAGTTTCAGCTGTTCGCTCGTCACTTTGCGGCTTGTTTTCGTCGCTTGGCTGCTCAGGATAGATTTAGACTTAGGAAAGATAAAACTTCCAAGAGTAACTTCAGAATACCCGGTCGCTTATTTACATCTTTTTGAGGGTCTTAACAAACGAGGCGTGTGAAAAAAAAAGCAACATTCAAATCCAGTGTCAAATATTACGAAACTTCTCAGGATTTGACCTGAATATAATATCCATGCCCTTTTCAGAAAAGTATATTTAATTTTTGATCATGACTTCTATTTTTTTCACTATTTGCCAAGCTCTCAGAAGCACTGTGTGTTTCATGATTTTTTTCAGGATACAGAGTATTTGGTTAAGTGGAGTGGCTACTCCAAATATGAATCCACGTGGGAGGTGTCAGATAACATTTCAGAGGATTGTATTTGGTCAGTTTTTGTAAATAAATATTACTATACAAGTGTAACACACTGTACGAGTTTTGTGACTTTTTTGTGTGTGTGGTCTAATGTGGTTTAATTTCATGTGAGCCATTGACATTGATGCAACATAATTGTTTTGTTTCACCCCTCTTTAAATTTTTAAATAAACTTGTATACTTATTTAAATTATTTAAGCTTATGAGACATGGAATCACACACACAGTCTCTAATTTGTGTGAATAGTGAAAAGCCTCCATAAAATAAAGTCCCTGATTCTGTTCCTATTTTGTATTGTTAGGTTGTTTGAGAACCCACAGCCAGGAAAGAGTGAGATAGTTCAGGCAGTAGACAGCTTCAGAATAGCAGTAGAAGGAAGACTGAAATCTAAATGTTGCCTTCCAGTGACAATCGATTTTCCTTCCCACATTTTCAAACACTTGTTTGAGGGTAAAGGAGAGTTCACTGGGGGATGGCGTTACCTTGAAGAGAGGCACTTTGACAGAAAATATTTCCCACGGGATTGGGACAGGTGTCTTGACTCTTTTGGAGAGGGGCATAAAAAATTTTTTCCGGTAAGAATGCGTTTCTTCTTGTCCTGGTCATCAAAAAAGTATTTGAAGCTACAAAGTGGGGAGATGCAGTTATGCAATAGGGCTTACCAGGAACGTCTCTCCTTTTCCTTTGCAAGAACCCCATGTTAATCGAACTTTTCATGTTTTAACTGTTTACTGAAGGAGGTCAGAGAATAGATGGGGTTTTACAATTCAGTTGGCTGAGAACTGCTTAATCTGCAATGTTCTATTTCAGAACTCAAACTCAAGCTCTGTATTGACAAGTGATACAGTAAAACACATTTATTCTGTATTTTACTTGCAAGAGTTACTGTCCAAAGAACTGGAAAATTCTTACATGCTACAAATCAGAGAAAAACAGTGACAATGCGGCTGTCATCATGTTGTCAAGCGTCTGATTTTTGCTCTAGATTCTTTAATTTCAGAATCCCAGTATTTTTTCATTTTTTTTGTTGTATGCTCTAGGCAATCTTTCTTTTTTTCGCAATGCCCATTGACGTCCTTCTGTGCGTATAATGTCTGCTGGACTGTCCCAGTTGTTGGATTTGCGTCTCAAAACTCTTCGTGCATCGTCATTGTTTTTTTCTACTCCTGCAATTAAAATTACAGCAGATAGTTTTAAACCTCTAAGCAGGCTTTGAGATATATGTAGAACATGGCCTATTTAGTATTACAAGTTTATTCAAAGCTTAAACCAGGTGTGAACAGTAACCACTTAAAAAAGACCAGTAAGAGAGTCATTTTGTTAGAATTCCATTCAACAGAATATTTTTTGTTGACTTGATGTTCTACCAGAGATTTTACATAAAATTTTGTTATTTTATGACTCACTATATCTTGTAACAAGAATACTGTGCAAAAGGGTATGTGAATTCTGAATATACATGTACCTTGTCCTGTAAACTGTTTCACATTGCTGTGTCTTTTCATGGCTTCTGGGACATGGAATACCATAGAATGCGTGTAGCATATCACATTCTTTTTACTATAACCAGTTCTCTTGTTGCCCAAGGAACAAAACAGATTCACCCAATCTTTTGCCTTTAAAAAACAACAACAATTTTTTTTTATAACAACAACAACAACAAAAACACTCTGGTAAGAACTAATATATCAAACATGAGAGAGTATTTTATTGGGATATCCAAACACCAAGAAGAGAGTTGAAAATGTGATGTGCAGCAGAGTATTTTTGACGAAATTTGAGGTGTTTAGATAGCTGATAAGACAATGTCTTGAGTGTTTGATATATCTTCTCAATTGAAACAAAAACTAAGGAGTAAATGGAAAAGTAAAATCGCAAAAATATATGCTAATTAAGACCAAACCTCATTCACAGTTGTGATTTCCTTTGTCTTACCTTGACAAATTATTAATGAGTTTGAGAACTTAACTTCTGAAGCACAGACTCAACTACAAAATGAACATTATTTTAAAAACTTAGCAGAATTCTAGAACAAAAAAATTGATTGCCAGCACCTTTTGGCAGAATGAGGAAGCATCTACAGAGCCCATGACTGAAATGTGATCAAAATATAGTTCTCCAAAGTCCTGTTAAATAAGAAATGTGGCATTATGAGATCAATATATTATTTGAATGGTATTGTGGTGGCTGAATAGGGGACACCTGTATTCATGTGCTGAAGGTCAGATTTGACCACCAAAGTTTTTAGAACTCGGGTACTTTGTATGGGCATGTTATACTATGCTCTAATGAGCCATACAGTAATTTGTAGACTTTTGTTAGTGGGTTAAGATATTAATCTACTTGTACACAGTTAATACATAAAACTGTAACCACATTTGTTAAATGATGCAGTTAAAAATAAGGTCATAATGGTTTTCAGTTTTAAGCATTTTTATATTTTAAAGAGCAATATTCATACCTTTTAAAGAGCAATATTCATACCTTCCATATTTTCTCCACAGTTCTAGCTGTGTCTTTTCTCAAAAGAGTAGAAAAGTGTTCAGGGAAGGTTCTTAGCAACAGTTTTTTTTCATTTCCCATCAGACTGGTCCAGTCGTAGGTACCGGAACCTTTGCCATCGGCATTCTTTTTCTCCCAGACATGGAATGTTACACCACACTTGTTTATGGTCTGCACTGCCTCCTGCAAATGCTGCCCTATAGCTTTAGGATTGGAAACTTTATTTTTGTGTGCTTCCTCATCATCCCACTCAATCATCTCATCCAGAAGATTGCGAGTAAGTACATCTGTTACCCTTAGTAACAGATGCAGCTCATCTAGGATGATGCGATATAGGGGTATGTTGAGTAGTGGGGGGTTGATACAGGAAAAGTTTTTGTTTCCTCGCTTCAAACGGCAGCACCTTTTTAATTCTTCGAGTGTTCGCTTCTGTGGGCTGCTTTCATAATAGTTGTCTGGCTTGGACATATCATACCTGCGGTGTGAAAAATAAGGTTAGCTCTCCACTACCTAACAACAGTAAATGTACAAAAAGAAAATGTGTTAAATATGTAAAAGACTCCAGGTGGAGTATCTGTCACTAAATGTTACAAGTGTTTGGTATCTTTCTATTGACATGTTAGTGTTAATCTGCTAGAGTATTTCTCTATCAGATTCACTAACCTTTTGTCTTTGTGTATTGTGCACCACAAGCAAGAGTAGTGTGACGTAGCACCACTTAGGCCCATGATCAACAAAAGAAACTGGAAGAGAGGATAATAATATTATGAACATTTGAGAAAAGTAATAATAGTGTCCATAATAGTGCAATGAAGTATATTTTCCTGACCATCATATTTTGTTTATATGGTAGAAATTTGGATGTGATTTGTTTCGACTTTATTTAAATGAGTTGATGTTAGTGATTGATTATATAATATGAAACAAGACATCCAATAATCAAATCCATGTTCATGCACCTTCAAATGCAACATTTACAATGTACTAACTTTATAGTCTCCACCTAGGAATAACTCCACAGGGACTTGATTTTCACCCTCTTTGATGAAGCCAACCTCTTGCACTTCATTAATTTCTTTAAAGACATCCTGAAATGACTCGGCAATTGTAGTGTAATCTTCACTGCCTTTGACAACTGCAATGGTGCGGTTCCCTGTTAATATTGAAATGTGTATGAGCATGTGTTTGCAAATAGCTCTTGTGTTGGAAAGGGAGACAAAGTGGTTAGTAACATTATTTGTATGCTTGAGGGGTCCTCAGGCTTTAATGTAGTTCACCTGATTAAATTAAATATAATTAAATAATGTTGTGAGCCAATTAGTGACTCATCAGCTCTTTTTGTTGGTAACTCAGTGATCATATGCTGTAAGCTATACTGCCAAGTACCTCTTGATGACATAAGTTCATCTTCTTTTTGTAGAATTGAGAATGATAAGATAATGTAGTTGCTGTTTCTGGTCATCCGTGCACCATCTCCACTGATCTTTACTTTAATTGCTGTTTGTGTATCAGAATGATCACTTGATTCTCTCTAAAATTGCATGAATAAACAGATGTTAATTTTATGATGCATGTTTTAGTGTGAGCTGAAAAGCTGTGAATGCTGAACATATTTTCAGTGGCATCCTGGTGTTTCAACAATTAACTTGCTTCAAGTGAAAAAATCTATTACATAAACATTATATTATTTGAAAAAAGACTTAACAAATGAATGTTATGTAACTTACCAAGTCAATTATTTGCTCCTTGAGCAATTCTTTAAACGACGTTTGTACTCCCTGTGATTTCCCCGGTGTTACAGTAAGGTGACTTAACTCATTCAGTTGATTTTTGCACTGTTTTACTAAATATGACCTGGGTAGTCCATCACACACCATTGTGAGCTGATGATAGAACTCTTCGCTGACACTGAACCGGTCCATTAAAAATAAGACTTCTTCCACTTTCTTTTTGTCCTCCTCTGTCAGTGTTGAGTATTTTGAAGTGTTACCTGTGTTAGTAGGGACTGTTGAAGAAGGGTCATCTAAACTGAAATTATGGGTGGTACATGTACTGTTTGTTTCTTCAACCTCTAAACTATTCAGTTTGAGGCCATAGGCTCTCAAAAACCATAGAGCTTTTTGTGCCCTGGTTTTAAGATCTTTCAGATACCTCCACTTCGTTGTAGGACTGAGGGTTGATAGTTCTTTTGCATTTTTGTCTGTCCCTTTGTTTTTTTCCAGTTTTTCAATATATTTTTTCAGTGACTCTGTTTCGTCTCTGATCTTCCCTGATTTTTTTTTGTTTGATTTCCTCAATGAGTTCTTCATAAATTTTTTGGTTTTCTTTTTCTAGATTTTTTTTCATTGTTGTCTCTTTTTCTAATTCTGCATGCAACATCTCAACTGACTGTACTTCCTCCAAAAATATATTCATCCTGTAACTGCCAGTCAACAAATCCTTTTTTTTGCGGCCAGATGCGGCTTTAAGTAACAGTCCATGTAAGGAGGAGGCAACCACGCGGCAAGGAATGCAGAAAGGTGCTAACTTTTGCACAACATTGCTATTGTTCTATCATACTTCTGATTGGCTCAATCAGCAAAACTTACCAAAACTTCTGGTAGCAGCATATTTATCTATCTTTAATTGATCAACTATTTTCATTTGAACAAAATCTCTTCTGAATCTAAATATCACAGTAATCCTATGTGGGGAACATTGAAAAATTTGAGGCTTTTATTGTCTTTGTTTAAGACTGTTGTGATTGGTTGAAATGTTTACACACAAAGAAAACTACCTTTCAGAATGGAGTTTAATACATTTTATTTCATAAATTTGCTTTCCATCAGTTGATAAATTCTTGGTCTGAAAACACAACCGTTTCAACGTGGGGAAAGCTTATTGCCGCAGAACAATAGAAAATGGTACAGTTTTTACCTGGATCATTACTTAAACTGATGTGAAATCAACGCACATTTTACGCGAAGGCGCTCTTCGATTCTTTCTGCAGCGTCTTTAATAGCAAAGCCACCTCCAGGAATACGTTCATTTAAAAGCCGCACAAACGATTTGAAGTCCGCAGTCTTCTTCTTAATGGTTTCCCAGCAGAGCAGCAGAGTAATCGGGATGTCAATACAACAAAACGATTCCTTACTATTTTGTTTTTGTTGTTGTACATATTTTAGTTGATTGTTTCGCCAAGGCTGGACAGTTACGCCACGGATGTCTCCTGATACGTAGTGAGGAAGAAATCTCCTTAAAATCGGCGTATCTGACATTTTTTTATAGTAAAAGATTTTATCTTTCATTGATGAATGAAATGCAACAAATCTGCCAAATCTGGCGCGCGTTTATTTATATTTCGCGGCAAATTTTATCTTCGCCAATGAAATGTCCGAATATATAATAATCTTTTGTCTTTTTTAGACCAATCGAAGGTCCTGTAATATGAGGAATATTAGTACTTAGGCCTAATTTAAACGATGAGAGCAAAATGGCGGCTAGAAATGAAGATCGATGTATCACAGGAAAGATAGTACCAAAACGCACAGAACATTTTCCAATGCTCCAGGTCGTCACGCTGCTGTGTCGTTAATGTAGAGACCCGAACATTGACCTTCATTGTTGTGGGATGGGAAGGACGAGGATGCATTTACAGAAGCTAAAACAGTGACAACTTGAAAGATGTGAATGCCAACTTGAAATTTCGGACCGAACAAATTGGAATTTACTAACAGTGTTGTGGTCATGAGGCAAAGAAAATCATCATTTTAGAGCACGGTACTCGATGTTAAAGATAACTGTACGGGTTACGGAGGTAAGTTTTATTGCTTTTCATTTTTTTGTTGGGAATCGCGAAACTTTAAGGTACGGACTCAATTTTGGAAAATTTTTAATCCAGGGAAGTTTCACTGTCGATTTCAGATCGAACATTTTATTTAGGTTTATAGAGTTTTGTACAGTTTATCGCAGAAGTAAAAGTGCCACACATTTCTCTGTAAAATCGGTTGTTTACATCGTACGTTTTTTTCCTAAGTGTCGATAAGTACTGCGCGTGCGTGAAATTAAATTCTGGCCATGCATAACGCAGAAGTTCAATTGAAAGTTATGTCATAGGAATCCTTGAAATTCTTCTTTCGTGTTTCCAAAATGGCAGATTTTGAGCGCGAAAAGGCCCGAAAAGGTCTTTTCTCGGTTATGCATCTAAAGCGGATTTCACTTTGAAAAGGTCTCTTAAGAACGTTCGCACGAAAATTTTCTAACAATGATTTTTTTCTGAAAATTCTACCATTAAAAGATGATGAGTTATTGATGTCAGAAATGTAAAAAAGTGGGGGCTCACCGACTTCGTTTTGCAGAGAACCTGCCCGGAAGAACACCTAAATCTGACTAATTCGGGATTCGTGAGCGAAAAAGGCCACGGTGGTTGCAAGTCCCAAAATATTACAATTAGAGCTTTGAAAGGAAATTTTCTCTGCCAAATATGGTTTAAATAGACCTATTAAGCGAATTTAGTCAACTAGTGAGGTTTCTCAAAGAACAAGTTCGCATTTAGCGACCATGGTTTCACGCGCCTTGCAGCCGGAAGATGGCAGGATTGCATGTCCCGTGGACAGAAATCTTGAAATTTTTTTAACTTCCCACATTGATTTTTTTGTTCAATTTTGGACAATGTGGAGATAATTGTAAATAAAATCAGTTTCTGAAAAGAAACGTAGGGGTCACCGAACGTCCAAGATCGTTAAATCCAAGCAAAGCAAAAGGAATGGCCATCTGCCCTATCATTGTTCACGTGTCAAGTGAATTTGCGTGCGCAGTAAGGATGCGCAGAAACAATCAGCGCGAAAGTCCTTAAGCTTTCTAAGCCTCAATCTCAATTCAGTGATGATTCTCATATGGAAAAAAAAGAGAACATTCAAATGACAGCACGTGGGAAGTTTTTAATACCTGAAGTTGTCTCCAGCTCTGGTGGCAAAACTGGCGGCAGGATCACTTGGACCATATGTCGAAGGTTCCGGAGCGGATTACTTCGATGTCGAGCACTCATCATTTATCAGCTCCTGGAGCTTTGTTTTCAAAATTCGTACTCATGATTAAGAGAACTCCCCTTAGCGCCTACCTTCATGTAGCTCCTACAAAAACGAACTTTAATACAGGAACAACAAGTGACCAACACCGAAGAATGTCGTGGAAGTTTTTTGGTTACCAGTCTTGCGCGGAATGAGCTGCGCCTGTCTTTGTTAGGCTGTGCCTGTCCGTGTTGGCCTGTGCC
>JAHPZR010023412.1:0-16927 GCA_019787425.1 Platygyra sinensis
AATTCAAACGTACTCTATTACAAAAAGAAGAACCGTGTCGAGCTAAAACGCTATGAAATGTCGAGTTTCTATGAGGTCTTTCATCTCATGAAACTAAAACCTCAGAAGGAAAAGGGGAGCAGGGATAGCGTAGTGGTGAGAGCGCTCGCCTCCCACCAATGTGTCCTGGGTTCGATTCCCGGACCCGGCGTCATTTGTGGGTTGCTTGTTGTTGGTTCTCTACTCTGTTCCGAGAGGTTTTCCTCCGGTACTCCGGTCTTCCCCTCCCCTTAAAGACCAACATTTCCAAATTCAAATTCGATCCTGGAATGGACGGACATTTCTGAAGGAGTTCTTGTGAACTCCTTGGTGCTCCGTGGGTAAACAAATTACATTTTTACATACATTACAAAGTAATTTTTAATTTGGAATAAGACTACGACACATGAAAATCAAGAATATAAGAGCGAAAAGAGTAGACGTAAGGTAATAAGTTTAAGGGACCGGAGGGGAGAGGTATGGTATGGATAAACTATACGGATGAGGGGTTCAAAATTACAGTTTACTGATGAAAATGTTAATAGCATTTGCGGGCGTCTGGCTTTGGCTTGTCACGCAATCTCTCCTTTCCAATGTTAGTGGGAGAGGAAAAGACTCCGTGACGTCTGCGCGGTTCGTGACAACCCACCTGGTAATCGTTTGGGTAACCTGAGTATCAGGCCTTCCTTAAATTTTTTGAATAGTTGCTCTCATAGACATAGACTACGAATAGTCCCTCTTTCTCTTGGTCCGTCTTTTGTGACGCGAAAGAAAAATGGTCGCGTGAACTAGAGGGCGAGATGCGCGCTTTTCGCCTCCAGGATTTCACGCGGCCTTTCTTTTCTCGCGGTTTCCTTCGCGTCACGCCACGACGGACTAAGCGAAAGAAGGACTATTCGTAGTTTATTGCTCTCACAGAACTGAAATTTTCTTTCGTGAATTTGTCGTGAATTTTCGTAATTTCTTTCTATTTAGTTCTTGGTATCGCGATGAAGACATCTCTCATTTTCATAATATACAGTCGAGATCCGCATGCGGCGAAAGGAGTTTTGAAATTTTATGATTATTAAAAAGACTAGAACTTTGCGGTTCTCACCTGAGTTTCTGGGGCTTTTTGCAATCGGGTAGGTGTTTTGGTGTCTCAGCTGTAATGAGAGAGAGAAAACACAGTTTACAAACTATCCCCTGAGAGTACAAAAGTAACGCAATAAATTATTTTCTGCTGAGGTAAAATACTCGTCATTTTAGCAAACAGTTTTGTGGATATTAGTCTATGAGAGTTTATCTGACTGTCCTGACTCGGTGACTCCGTGTCTGAGAGCACGAATAATTTCTAAAAATCGAGATTTGTAATGCGCTTAAGTTCGGAATATTTCTCAACTGCACAGCCGAAATAATACTTGGAATCGCTTGATACTCACGGCTCGAAAGCTCGACGGTTTTCGCAGCTTCGCCGGTTGCTCGATCGCGCGCTCTAAGCCAACTAAACCGCCAGTTACGCCGGTTAAATCTACTAGTCTAAGGAGAATTACATGTAAATGAGACTTTTCGTGGAAATTCTATAACAATTTAAGACTGCCAGGTATCTGAGTTTTTGAAAATACTGTCTGGCTACCGGTTATCTAGACACAACGTTATAAATACCGCCTTTTGGCTTCTGCAATACTGAGGTCGCTCGTGACACGCGATTGAGGATATCGGATTCGATAATTTGTCCTGTCTTAACAGTAATACTAAAATAAGCTGTGCAATAAAAGTACTACAGAGTCGAATCAAGAAGCCAACTCACCTCTCTTAATAAGCGCAGTTCCAGCAATATTTTGAACAGAATGTTTTCTCGGATTCGAATTTAGCGCCTCTGCTCGCGAGTAAATAGACTCCATGATGACATGTCTATTTCAGTTTCCGGACTTTCTGACCAATAACAAAACACCTTTTGTTCTATTCCATAATCTAATTGGTTGATCAGCAAAGAGATATTTCCCTAACTGTAAGGGTTGATTTTAGTGGGTAAGAATTTATTTCATAAACGTCTCTTTATATGATGTAATAATTTCAGCAGTTTATGAAATTCTTTGTCACTGCCAAAGAATGATGGGATTTTCCCTCCGAAATCGCAAGTGCTGGCTTTTAGCTTATACTTTTGATTTCTCTAATATTGCAGTCATAGGACCTGAGATTGACACTTTATAACAATACTGATGCATTATTTAGTTTGCATCGCATTCATATTTTTTTGGAGTCTGGCAGAATGCCCTGCTTTTGTCTTCAGACATTTCTAGGAAATGCATCACAGTGAGTGATTTCTCAGAATTTGTTGATGTTCGCATATTGATTGATCTCTTCGCTGAGTCGAAGACGATATAACGACGTCCCGACTCATGTACAGTTTTTCTGCTTGATTCAATCTGATTTCTGACTTACATCAGTGAATACCAAGGAGAGGGAGTTACTCATGTGCAGTATCGTATTTGGTATTTGGTCAGGTGTTGAAATTGTGAGTTTTCTCAGCCTTTCCACACGAGTAGAAGAAACCAGGATCAAGATAGCATAAACGAGGAATAAACGTGAGTTTAAATGATTGCAGTTCCTGCTTTCTTTTTCGATGTGAGGGAGTAGTGAATCGTTCTTCAAATAATTGTGATTGGGATGTGACCTAACCTAAGATTTGCATCGGAATTTTGTGGATGGAGAAAGATCGACAACAAAAGTAACCAGGATCTCCATCTTTGCCGATGGAGTGGCTCTTCGTCAGCAAAACCCCTTGGGAGGAAAAAACTCGCTCACAAGCAGCGGATTCAGTGAAGTCATATGAAGTTATGAGTATATGAAATCTCAAGCCTAACTTTGTAATGAAGCTTGATAAGAACGTAGAATAGTTGCTATATCTTAGATGCTTGCCTTCGGTATGTACTTAGTTGTATTTGTTATCGTGCTTTTTGTTATTCTGGCCAAAAACCGATTGTTTTATGTATCTACACGATCGTTAGCCTTCTCCTCTACCCATTTGATTCACATGTTTTGCCCATTATTAAGAAGGAATTGATCCAGTTAACAAACTCAACGATATCCGAATCCTGCCGTTTAATCTCCTGTAGTCGCTTGTAAATGTCGCTGGAATGCTCCACAAAAAGTGTAGCTAGACGTACTAAACAAGGTGGTCTCGTTTCGTAAAGCATATGCCACAAATACCTTCAGTTGCTGTTTTATCGTATAACTGGAACAGAATTTCATTTCTTTATCGAGAAGTTGACAAATATTGGAGTCCATCGAGGGATCATAAAAATGTGCGGATTAATAGCTCTGATCAAGAGACCATGATCTTGCTCCGATGTAGTTTTCGCCATGATCGCTTTTCTTCAATTGAGCATTTTTGTTGTTGCACTGAGTAAAAGTGTTTCTCGATTGTACTGTTTGTGGCCAAAAGACTGAAAAACAACTCTTAAAGATCATTCAATGTCAATCACCGCAGTTGGCTGTAGGAACCTATATAGCTGATCTCGTCTGTGAATTCAGGAAACATTTGTATCCATGTAACACGCGTTACGTGGGCTGTTTTAGAGATCATTCCGAGAAAATGTTAAATTCAACAAATGACTGACTGATTAAAATTAGTCAATTTATTGTGGAGCTTATTATCAATAAGTATTTCGCCAAGAGACTACATTCTTCATCGGAGGTTGGAACAGTAAGTAATTAATTAACTGAAAGTAAAGATAGACTTATCGTTGTTATTGAATTATGACAGTTTCATTAGCAACTCCAGTCGGTCAAAATTCACTAAACGTGTTTCATATTTATAAATCACGTCCACTTTTAATTTCAAACAAGGAATGAAATAAATGTATAGAGGGAAATTCCGGAGGGAAACCCGAGATGTGCACAGTGTTCAGTTAAAGCCGGAGGCATTGAATACAGAGAGCAAGTGCTTACACCACAATCAACTATCCATAATCAATAATCTCAAGCAAGCTGACTTGAGAATAAAACGAGCATGATTAAAGCTAAAAAGCCGACAGGAACACTCGACTTAGGTTTATGGACACGGCCGTCTGTTTATTTTCTTTTACCTATGGCGAAATGGCTTATTCAACAATGAAAATGCAGGGCTATAACATAACTGTAGTCAGTTATGAGATGAACTGAAAAGTTTGTCTGCGAATTCTCGGCTCCTATATGTAAGAAACGAAACTGTCGAAGATTTAACAGGAAGATTCAAGAAAGAGACTAATCTATTTATCTGACTCCTTATCATTTTCTCCCGATATGAAAACTATAAAGGACTTTCATTAAGAACTGCATCACATTTGCTTGGAACAAGTCGCTTCACTATGTTAAAGGTCCACTGTACCTTACCACTGCTTTCCTTACATAGACTTCCGTCTTATTTCTTTAACCTGGTTTAGCTTTTCGAAGAACAGGGAACTCCATTTGAACTTGTAAATTAAATGTCTTATGTCAAACTTGTTCCTTTTCCGCTCGCATGGAGTCGAATATATATAAGCCGTGATTGTTATAGTCAGAGAGAGGGAGGAATAAAAGCACAGTTGCGCGATGACATTTTCTTAGTTCTAAGATCTTCTAAAGGTGAGCTGCCAAAGTCGCCTGTGTAATAATTGTAAATTGGCGTGCATAGGGCTGTATGAGAGTTACATACGGGGACATCACCAAAGTAGAACTACTAGAACCCAAGATTTTAAAACTGAGGCCTCACGCTGAAAATATGAATAATGGATTTAATAATGTCCAATAACTCAAATCTCGAAAAACAATTAGATAACTGATAACCTCAAAGTTTTTTTTTTCTGCGAAAGAGTTTTTAACCTCATGCATGAGTACAGCACCAAATTCATCAAGATTAAATTTAACTCAGAAGACAAATGAGTATCTCGATGCGAGGTGCATGCAAGGAAAATAAAGACTGATTAGCCACACGATTGTGAAGAAAAATATTGGGTTTATTGCGCGTAACTGCTTTAAATTTCTCTGTTTTTATGCTTGTGAAATCATTGTAAAAAAGTAATAAAATACAAAACAAGAACCAATTTAAACAGTTATTAAATTTTAAAATTTCAAAACACAATTATTTTTTAAGGTCTACTTGAATCACAAGCTGCACTGACCAATTAAACCCTATGTAAACGTCTATTGAGTACTTTCAACGCCTCATGTTGTACTTGGGCCAATAACCTAAATTGTGCGCAATACATTCAATGTATTCTTTCTCCTTAGTCTCCTGGTTCTTCTCTTTAATCCATTTGATTCGTAAATCTTCACCTCCATTGTCCTCAAATTCTTCTTTGATAAAAAGATCAATTTTCAAATGCTGATGTTTATGCTCAGCAAGTCGTCTGTGGACATCGTTTGTTCGGCCCACGTAGAGGACGGTTGGCTCTCCGAGATGGAACTGTCGCGGGGCGCCCGATACAACACCGATGCAATAGATGCCTTCGATGCCACGGGGTATGTTCTCGACGTCATATGCCCTCCACTCCTTTTCTAGTAACTTCTGACAAATCTTTGATACCATCACGTGGAACTGCATCCATAGAAAAAGACAATGTATATATTGATATTTAGAATTTTGAGAAGTCATGTGGTTGAGATAAGTCAAGAAAATTTGAAACGTTGACTTCGATTAATGAATCAACTGACTAATTGACAGATCGATGTATTGATAATTTCATTAATAAATTAATTGATTGACAAGTCAGCTCAAAACAAAAAAAAACTATTAATTTATTAAATATTAAATTACTTTTTACTCGAACGAAAATTGCTGACTCGAACCAAAATATCTCTGCCCAGTCCACCTTCTTGAGGTCGTCTTTGCGAAAAAGAGAAGGCCCTGGGACAAGCTCACGCCACTTTGAGAATCATGCGTGACTCTTCGGCTTTCCAGGAAAGATTATTTCATGCATGACCATGGAAGTTCTAAGAAATCATATTTCTTGTCCGATTCAAGCTTATGAGCACAATTTTACAAACGCTCAATTTATTTAGCGATGGTTTTACGTCGATTGACCACATTATAGAAGTACAGCGCCTCAGTAAATCAGTCGAGAAATCAAAATCGGCAGTTAGTTCACATATCGATCGGCATTCGTATGATATTCAGGATATTTAACCTTACCTTTCAAGGTCGTTTTTTTGGCTCCAACTGATACTTCTCGACTGCCCCGGACTTTAGCTTCTTTGAACACTGTAAAAAGGCGAAAGAAAACAATTTGGCATAAATGAAACACCACTTTACTGATTTGGCTATAAAGCGCCATTGAGCTGAGGGCTCCCGGGGACATTATGGACGAGTTTCAGCTTTCAACGGTCGAACCCGCCAAAATCTCTAGATTGTTTTCATTTTATTTCAGTACGCTATGGTCGTCGTTCTTTCCGTCAAGAAGAAAACACTTCCAAAACGACCTCCAGGAGCCTCCATGAGGCAATTGTAAATCCTAGAAAATGAGAACAGGTGACGCTTCTAACACTTTCAGTTCACACTATTTTCCCCGGGTTATATATTTCCATCTTTACGAAGGAAAAGCAAAGTTCCCTTGATCGAATTTCACACACATACAAGTCAATCTCATAGTATGTACACACTTTTCCTACTGTGATAGAACATGTGCATGGTTTGATTCGGTTACACATTAAGCTGAGTTGGGATTAATTTAATTTCAGTAAAACCCTACATTCTCAATGCTTTTGACTTCAATATTGCAATACATATTTCAACAAGGTCAGAATATTAAACGTTTTGTGACATATTGAAATGAATTATAAAGTGCTTTCGAAAGACATGACAAAATCAAGGAAAAAACTTACCTGGCGCTCTCTCAAAGTACCGTAGTTCTATCTTGAGTATGAATGTTTGCTTATTTGAACTTGGCGCGTTAGAGGCGTTAGAGGCTCAGGAATTTATAGCCCGCATGACCTCATGTTTACCTCTTCTTTCTAACCAATGAAACAACTTCATTCTCGAGATTCTAACATCTGATTGGTCAATCCGTAAAGGGTTATTTCCCTACCTCTTTAGGTTTCATATGGTAGCTATCAACAAGTCAAGGGAAATTCCCTAAACAAATGGCTGAATATTTGCCCATTTTTGTTCTTATCTGCATGCGATGCAATATCTTCAGGTTGTTTATTTATCACAGAAGAAGGGACTTTTCCTCGGAAATCGAAAGCGCTAGCTTAGCAAATAGTTTGGAATAGTTTGTTTTCTAGTAATATTTAAACTACAATATACAGTTTATATTTCGCTCGCCTTTTTTACCCGATCTTTTGAACATTTTTTGCGCTTTTAGCTTTGGCGACGGAGAATCAATCTTAAAAATCCCAAAACCTGGTTACGACTCTGGATATTACCTCTCTGTTTTGCCACTAACTACTACAGCAATTTATATCACTGCTCCTGGATACATATGCTAATTTGAGTTTATTATGATGGTGTATTTGATTTTTGCCGAAGGGCTAAACTCATATAACGATCATCTCACGCACACTAGCTGGTTTTTAACGTTGCGCCCTAGAGTATTTACGAACACCCACGCTATAGAGGGCGAGTTAGAAAAGGAAACTTAGTTAATTTATCTTAAAGTTTTCCTGTAGAGATTTACCAGTATGGATTCTGTTGAAATAAGGCTTATTTTTTGGTTGTCAATTTTTTGGATTAGGGCCGTTACCATGGCAACATCTCATCTAATGACAGGCAAATATATTCCTCATTTTGGCCTAAACTCCTTAATATCTACACTTTCCTTCGGTGAAGTTGTTTAATTCTTTGCCACATCATGGAAATGATATTGCTTAACATTTTGAATCGGTAAAAAGTCAAGGTTAAGTTGTTCAGACGGTTTTTCCAATATTCTGTAATTTGTCATTTTTCTAAATATATTAGATTAGCTCTGACATTTTTTGAAAAAATAAGGTATTTTATAGGAAATCAGTATGTGATTACAACTCCGCCAAGTTTTAAAAAAATTCACCAAAGGAAAGGCAAGAAAATTTACTGTCAGTTTTGCTTTTTTTGCTCATGTTGACGTCTTAAGCAATAGAAAACGTTTTCCGTGTTTGCATAGCCTGATATAAACACGAGAGGGGTTGGGAGAATTCGAGACAGTTATGCAAACCCGAGACGAAGTCGAGGGTTTGCATAACTGTCGAGAAATTCTTCCAACCCCTCGAGAGTTTATATCAGGCTATGCAAACACAGGAAAAACGTTTTCTATTGCTTTTATAAAATATTTCTCAAAATTAATTCGACAAATAAAGGAAAAATTTGATCATTAATATATTGATCCAAAAAGATTTTCTCAATACATGTTCTAGACAATCATCTTTCCTACTAACCAATCAAACGCGCATCTCATAACGCACGAACCAATGAAATTTCGCGTTACAAAAGTCAAAATTTGTGGCAAAATCGCCAGCGAGCAAGCGAGCGCCGTGTAAATGAAAGCGATATCAGCTTTGAATCCTTCTAAATCATTGGGAAAAATGCCTAACGTTCGGTGAAAACAGAAAAAAATTGTTTCAAAAGATTTACGACTCTGTAAGGAAAGAACTTCAAGATGAAATCACTGTGCTGGATCGCTCTTGAACGTTACGCGAACTTGCCCGATTTGGCAGCCCGAGAAGATGGTGTTCGTAAATACTCTAGGGCGCAACGTTAAAAACCAGCTAGTGTGCGTGAGATGATCGTTATATGAGTTTAGCCCTTCGGCAAAAATCAAATACACCATCATAATAAACTCAAATTAGCATATGTATCCAGGAGCAGTGATATAAATTGCTGTAGTAGTTAGTGGCAAAACAGAGAGGTAATATCCAGAGTCGTAACCAGGTTTTGGGATTTTTAAGATTGATTCTCCGTCGCCAAAGCTAAAAGCGCAAAAAATGTTCAAAAGATCGGGTAAAAAAGGCGAGCGAAATATAAACTGTATATTGTAGTTTAAATATTACTAGAAAACAAACTATTCCAAACTATTTGCTAAGCTAGCGCTTTCGATTTCCGAGGAAAAGTCCCTTCTTCTGTGATAAATAAACAACCTGAAGATATTGCATCGCATGCAGATAAGAACAAAAATGGGCAAATATTCAGCCATTTGTTTAGGGAATTTCCCTTGACTTGTTGATAGCTACCATATGAAACCTAAAGAGGTAGGGAAATAACCCTTTACGGATTGACCAATCAGATGTTAGAATCTCGAGAATGAAGTTGTTTCATTGGTTAGAAAGAAGAGGTAAACATGAGGTCATGCGGGCTATAAATTCCTGAGCCTCTAACGCCTCTAACGCGCCAAGTTCAAATAAGCAAACATTCATACTCAAGATAGAACTACGGTACTTTGAGAGAGCGCCAGGTAAGTTTTTTCCTTGATTTTGTCATGTCTTTCGAAAGCACTTTATAATTCATTTCAATATGTCACAAAACGTTTAATATTCTGACCTTGTTGAAATATGTATTGCAATATTGAAGTCAAAAGCATTGAGAATGTAGGGTTTTACTGAAATTAAATTAATCCCAACTCAGCTTAATGTGTAACCGAATCAAACCATGCACATGTTCTATCACAGTAGGAAAAGTGTGTACATACTATGAGATTGACTTGTATGTGTGTGAAATTCGATCAAGGGAACTTTGCTTTTCCTTCGTAAAGATGGAAATATATAACCCGGGGAAAATAGTGTGAACTGAAAGTGTTAGAAGCGTCACCTGTTCTCATTTTCTAGGATTTACAATTGCCTCATGGAGGCTCCTGGAGGTCGTTTTGGAAGTGTTTTCTTCTTGACGGAAAGAACGACGACCATAGCGTACTGAAATAAAATGAAAACAATCTAGAGATTTTGGCGGGTTCGACCGTTGAAAGCTGAAACTCGTCCATAATGTCCCCGGGAGCCCTCAGCTCAATGGCGCTTTATAGCCAAATCAGTAAAGTGGTGTTTCATTTATGCCAAATTGTTTTCTTTCGCCTTTTTACAGTGTTCAAAGAAGCTAAAGTCCGGGGCAGTCGAGAAGTATCAGTTGGAGCCAAAAAAACGACCTTGAAAGGTAAGGTTAAATATCCTGAATATCATACGAATGCCGATCGATATGTGAACTAACTGCCGATTTTGATTTCTCGACTGATTTACTGAGGCGCTGTACTTCTATAATGTGGTCAATCGACGTAAAACCATCGCTAAATAAATTGAGCGTTTGTAAAATTGTGCTCATAAGCTTGAATCGGACAAGAAATATGATTTCTTAGAACTTCCATGGTCATGCATGAAATAATCTTTCCTGGAAAGCCGAAGAGTCACGCATGATTCTCAAAGTGGCGTGAGCTTGTCCCAGGGCCTTCTCTTTTTCGCAAAGACGACCTCAAGAAGGTGGACTGGGCAGAGATATTTTGGTTCGAGTCAGCAATTTTCGTTCGAGTAAAAAGTAATTTAATATTTAATAAATTAATAGTTTTTTTTTGTTTTGAGCTGACTTGTCAATCAATTAATTTATTAATGAAATTATCAATACATCGATCTGTCAATTAGTCAGTTGATTCATTAATCGAAGTCAACGTTTCAAATTTTCTTGACTTATCTCAACCACATGACTTCTCAAAATTCTAAATATCAATATATACATTGTCTTTTTCTATGGATGCAGTTCCACGTGATGGTATCAAAGATTTGTCAGAAGTTACTAGAAAAGGAGTGGAGGGCATATGACGTCGAGAACATACCCCGTGGCATCGAAGGCATCTATTGCATCGGTGTTGTATCGGGCGCCCCGCGACAGTTCCATCTCGGAGAGCCAACCGTCCTCTACGTGGGCCGAACAAACGATGTCCACAGACGACTTGCTGAGCATAAACATCAGCATTTGAAAATTGATCTTTTTATCAAAGAAGAATTTGAGGACAATGGAGGTGAAGATTTACGAATCAAATGGATTAAAGAGAAGAACCAGGAGACTAAGGAGAAAGAATACATTGAATGTATTGCGCACAATTTAGGTTATTGGCCCAAGTACAACATGAGGCGTTGAAAGTACTCAATAGACGTTTACATAGGGTTTAATTGGTCAGTGCAGCTTGTGATTCAAGTAGACCTTAAAAAATAATTGTGTTTTGAAATTTTAAAATTTAATAACTGTTTAAATTGGTTCTTGTTTTGTATTTTATTACTTTTTTACAATGATTTCACAAGCATAAAAACAGAGAAATTTAAAGCAGTTACGCGCAATAAACCCAATATTTTTCTTCACAATCGTGTGGCTAATCAGTCTTTATTTTCCTTGCATGCACCTCGCATCGAGATACTCATTTGTCTTCTGAGTTAAATTTAATCTTGATGAATTTGGTGCTGTACTCATGCATGAGGTTAAAAACTCTTTCGCAGAAAAAAAAAACTTTGAGGTTATCAGTTATCTAATTGTTTTTTCGAGATTTGAGTTATTGGACATTATTAAATCCATTATTCATATTTTCAGCGTGAGGCCTCAGTTTTAAAATCTTGGGTTCTAGTAGTTCTACTTTGGTGATGTCCCCGTATGTAACTCTCATACAGCCCTATGCACGCCAATTTACAATTATTACACAGGCGACTTTGGCAGCTCACCTTTAGAAGATCTTAGAACTAAGAAAATGTCATCGCGCAACTGTGCTTTTATTCCTCCCTCTCTCTGACTATAACAATCACGGCTTATATATATTCGACTCCATGCGAGCGGAAAAGGAACAAGTTTGACATAAGACATTTAATTTACAAGTTCAAATGGAGTTCCCTGTTCTTCGAAAAGCTAAACCAGGTTAAAGAAATAAGACGGAAGTCTATGTAAGGAAAGCAGTGGTAAGGTACAGTGGACCTTTAACATAGTGAAGCGACTTGTTCCAAGCAAATGTGATGCAGTTCTTAATGAAAGTCCTTTATAGTTTTCATATCGGGAGAAAATGATAAGGAGTCAGATAAATAGATTAGTCTCTTTCTTGAATCTTCCTGTTAAATCTTCGACAGTTTCGTTTCTTACATATAGGAGCCGAGAATTCGCAGACAAACTTTTCAGTTCATCTCATAACTGACTACAGTTATGTTATAGCCCTGCATTTTCATTGTTGAATAAGCCATTTCGCCATAGGTAAAAGAAAATAAACAGACGGCCGTGTCCATAAACCTAAGTCGAGTGTTCCTGTCGGCTTTTTAGCTTTAATCATGCTCGTTTTATTCTCAAGTCAGCTTGCTTGAGATTATTGATTATGGATAGTTGATTGTGGTGTAAGCACTTGCTCTCTGTATTCAATGCCTCCGGCTTTAACTGAACACTGTGCACATCTCGGGTTTCCCTCCGGAATTTCCCTCTATACATTTATTTCATTCCTTGTTTGAAATTAAAAGTGGACGTGATTTATAAATATGAAACACGTTTAGTGAATTTTGACCGACTGGAGTTGCTAATGAAACTGTCATAATTCAATAACAACGATAAGTCTATCTTTACTTTCAGTTAATTAATTACTTACTGTTCCAACCTCCGATGAAGAATGTAGTCTCTTGGCGAAATACTTATTGATAATAAGCTCCACAATAAATTGACTAATTTTAATCAGTCAGTCATTTGTTGAATTTAACATTTTCTCGGAATGATCTCTAAAACAGCCCACGTAACGCGTGTTACATGGATACAAATGTTTCCTGAATTCACAGACGAGATCAGCTATATAGGTTCCTACAGCCAACTGCGGTGATTGACATTGAATGATCTTTAAGAGTTGTTTTTCAGTCTTTTGGCCACAAACAGTACAATCGAGAAACACTTTTACTCAGTGCAACAACAAAAATGCTCAATTGAAGAAAAGCGATCATGGCGAAAACTACATCGGAGCAAGATCATGGTCTCTTGATCAGAGCTATTAATCCGCACATTTTTATGATCCCTCGATGGACTCCAATATTTGTCAACTTCTCGATAAAGAAATGAAATTCTGTTCCAGTTATACGATAAAACAGCAACTGAAGGTATTTGTGGCATATGCTTTACGAAACGAGACCACCTTGTTTAGTACGTCTAGCTACACTTTTTGTGGAGCATTCCAGCGACATTTACAAGCGACTACAGGAGATTAAACGGCAGGATTCGGATATCGTTGAGTTTGTTAACTGGATCAATTCCTTCTTAATAATGGGCAAAACATGTGAATCAAATGGGTAGAGGAGAAGGCTAACGATCGTGTAGATACATAAAACAATCGGTTTTTGGCCAGAATAACAAAAAGCACGATAACAAATACAACTAAGTACATACCGAAGGCAAGCATCTAAGATATAGCAACTATTCTACGTTCTTATCAAGCTTCATTACAAAGTTAGGCTTGAGATTTCATATACTCATAACTTCATATGACTTCACTGAATCCGCTGCTTGTGAGCGAGTTTTTTCCTCCCAAGGGGTTTTGCTGACGAAGAGCCACTCCATCGGCAAAGATGGAGATCCTGGTTACTTTTGTTGTCGATCTTTCTCCATCCACAAAATTCCGATGCAAATCTTAGGTTAGGTCACATCCCAATCACAATTATTTGAAGAACGATTCACTACTCCCTCACATCGAAAAAGAAAGCAGGAACTGCAATCATTTAAACTCACGTTTATTCCTCGTTTATGCTATCTTGATCCTGGTTTCTTCTACTCGTGTGGAAAGGCTGAGAAAACTCACAATTTCAACACCTGACCAAATACCAAATACGATACTGCACATGAGTAACTCCCTCTCCTTGGTATTCACTGATGTAAGTCAGAAATCAGATTGAATCAAGCAGAAAAACTGTACATGAGTCGGGACGTCGTTATATCGTCTTCGACTCAGCGAAGAGATCAATCAATATGCGAACATCAACAAATTCTGAGAAATCACTCACTGTGATGCATTTCCTAGAAATGTCTGAAGACAAAAGCAGGGCATTCTGCCAGACTCCAAAAAAATATGAATGCGATGCAAACTAAATAATGCATCAGTATTGTTATAAAGTGTCAATCTCAGGTCCTATGACTGCAATATTAGAGAAATCAAAAGTATAAGCTAAAAGCCAGCACTTGCGATTTCGGAGGGAAAATCCCATCATTCTTTGGCAGTGACAAAGAATTTCATAAACTGCTGAAATTATTACATCATATAAAGAGACGTTTATGAAATAAATTCTTACCCACTAAAATCAACCCTTACAGTTAGGGAAATATCTCTTTGCTGATCAACCAATTAGATTATGGAATAGAACAAAAGGTGTTTTGTTATTGGTCAGAAAGTCCGGAAACTGAAATAGACATGTCATCATGGAGTCTATTTACTCGCGAGCAGAGGCGCTAAATTCGAATCCGAGAAAACATTCTGTTCAAAATATTGCTGGAACTGCGCTTATTAAGAGAGGTGAGTTGGCTTCTTGATTCGACTCTGTAGTACTTTTATTGCACAGCTTATTTTAGTATTACTGTTAAGACAGGACAAATTATCGAATCCGATATCCTCAATCGCGTGTCACGAGCGACCTCAGTATTGCAGAAGCCAAAAGGCGGTATTTATAACGTTGTGTCTAGATAACCGGTAGCCAGACAGTATTTTCAAAAACTCAGATACCTGGCAGTCTTAAATTGTTATAGAATTTCCACGAAAAGTCTCATTTACATGTAATTCTCCTTAGACTAGTAGATTTAACCGGCGTAACTGGCGGTTTAGTTGGCTTAGAGCGCGCGATCGAGCAACCGGCGAAGCTGCGAAAACCGTCGAGCTTTCGAGCCGTGAGTATCAAGCGATTCCAAGTATTATTTCGGCTGTGCAGTTGAGAAATATTCCGAACTTAAGCGCATTACAAATCTCGATTTTTAGAAATTATTCGTGCTCTCAGACACGGAGTCACCGAGTCAGGACAGTCAGATAAACTCTCATAGACTAATATCCACAAAACTGTTTGCTAAAATGACGAGTATTTTACCTCAGCAGAAAATAATTTATTGCGTTACTTTTGTACTCTCAGGGGATAGTTTGTAAACTGTGTTTTCTCTCTCTCATTACAGCTGAGACACCAAAACACCTACCCGATTGCAAAAAGCCCCAGAAACTCAGGTGAGAACCGCAAAGTTCTAGTCTTTTTAATAATCATAAAATTTCAAAACTCCTTTCGCCGCATGCGGATCTCGACTGTATATTATGAAAATGAGAGATGTCTTCATCGCGATACCAAGAACTAAATAGAAAGAAATTACGAAAATTCACGACAAATTCACGAAAGAAAATTTCAGTTCTGTGAGAGCAATAAACTACGAATAGTCCTTCTTTCGCTTAGTCCGTCGTGGCGTGACGCGAAGGAAACCGCGAGAAAAGAAAGGCCGCGTGAAATCCTGGAGGCGAAAAGCGCGCATCTCGCCCTCTAGTTCACGCGACCATTTTTCTTTCGCGTCACAAAAGACGGACCAAGAGAAAGAGGGACTATTCGTAGTCTATGTCTATGAGAGCAACTATTCAAAAAATTTAAGGAAGGCCTGATACTCAGGTTACCCAAACGATTACCAGGTGGGTTGTCACGAACCGCGCAGACGTCACGGAGTCTTTTCCTCTCCCACTAACATTGGAAAGGAGAGATTGCGTGACAAGCCAAAGCCAGACGCCCGCAAATGCTATTAACATTTTCATCAGTAAACTGTAATTTTGAACCCCTCATCCGTATAGTTTATCCATACCATACCTCTCCCCTCCGGTCCCTTAAACTTATTACCTTACGTCTACTCTTTTCGCTCTTATATTCTTGATTTTCATGTGTCGTAGTCTTATTCCAAATTAAAAATTACTTTGTAATGTATGTAAAAATGTAATTTGTTTACCCACGGAGCACCAAGGAGTTCACAAGAACTCCTTCAGAAATGTCCGTCCATTCCAGGATCGAATTTGAATTTGGAAATGTTGGTCTTTAAGGGGAGGGGAAGACCGGAGTACCCGGAGGAAAACCTCTCGGAACAGAGTAGAGAACCAACAACAAGCAACCCACAAATGACGCCGGGTCCGGGAATCGAACCCAGGACACATTGGTGGGAGGCGAGCGCTCTCACCACTACGCTATCCCTGCTCCCCTTTTCCTTCTGAGGTTTTAGTTTCATGAGATGAAAGACCTCATAGAAACTCGACATTTCATAGCGTTTTAGCTCGACACGGTTCTTCTTTTTGTAATAGAGTACGTTTGAATTTCAAGTTTTTGTGTTGCGTGACATGAAAATGGCGGCCTGTGAAGGCTGTCGCCTAGGTCAAAAGATGAGTTATCGCCTTATTTGTTGCTAACTGAACAGTGCTTGCACTATTAGAACTATTTCTTTCAATATGTCGAAGCTCTAAAGTAATAATTTTTCGTTTTAATGGCAAAACTCAATGACAGACCGGATGGTTCTGTTACTTTACTGCCGCCATGTTTGTGGCCCTCTGAACATGACAAGACACAAAAAATGGCGACTCCATACAAAGATCTTTAAATTTGGATGACACATTATTCGATTAAAGCTCGAATGAAAAGCGGCAGCGAGGTTGTTTATATAGCAATCATCTATCATATACCAGACTCTTGACTTTATTTATTGAATGGTTAAGATTGTGAAAACCGAGAATAACGTTCAAAGAGTGGAGTAACTAGTTGTGTGTGCGCATGCAAAGGGTAAAAAAGAAACAAGAAAAAGACAAGTGTAATCAAACAGTATTTTCCTTTGTCAACAGATGGCTGGCGAAATTTGTGATAGACTTATACAGAAACCGTGGTCACGTTATAATGACTTGTCTTTGATATCTCATGTTGGGGGTATTTACGTGATTGGAGTAAAGAGGTCATCAAACAGGGCGATAATATACCTTTATCTGGGGCAGTCAATAGATGTCCATGACAGGATTCAGCAGCACAAGTACGG
>JAHPZR010023413.1:0-24760 GCA_019787425.1 Platygyra sinensis
TTAAAGTGCCTATGAAATGAAAAATAATTGCTGGTTATTTGAAAAGCTTTTCACAATACAGGAGAATGGCACTTTTCTTTTTGAAATATCTTTTTTTCCTTCTAAAGATATCAACGTTTTTGTATTATGGAAATAAGGAAAGTGATGACGTAATAAACTGTGCAACTAAAATGGTAAAATACTGAATCAAGAATATCTCTAGATATATTGAAGCAGTGTCCTTTGAACTTGGCACCAGAAATGTACATCACAAAAGAAACAAAATGACATCTGTGGTGCTGTGACAACAGTTTTTGCCCCTGGTCCTGTCTAAATTAGAAATGAAAGTCCCAGTTTTTTGTCTTAACCAAGTACCATCCACTCCCAGTAATCTAATGAGGAGAGTTTAGACAATATTAGAACCATGTCTGTTCCGAGCTGGACTTCCTGTCCCAATTAAAAGGGTTGCAAATCGGGATATTTAGATTTTGACAGAAAGAGACTGGAGCCAAAAGAGTTGCCTTGGCAGGGGCACTACAGGTTTCAGTTTGTTTCATATATGATGTACATTTCTGGTTTGGAAAGTTTGGAAAAACACTGCTTCATATTTCTTGAGATATTCTTCATTCAGTATTTTACCATTTTAGTTGCACAGTTTACTAGGTCATCACTTTCCTAATTTGCATAATACAAACCCATTAATATCTTTAGATCGAAAACAGATATGGCCAAAAGGAAAATGTCATTCTGCTGTATTTTTTAAAAGCCTTCAAATAAGCAGCAATCATTTTTCATTTCATAGGCACTCTAAAGGACCCAGTCACTTAAAAGGTTCCAGGTCGGTTACATAAGGGCCTGTACAAAACACTACTTATCGATCCAGGCCTCGGGGATCAAATTTAATCATCTCGCGACGAAATAACTGCTGTCGCAGATATCGTCGATTTTATAATGATTATAGGACTACTATTCTGGCGACAATTCCAAGGTAGATTATGTGATAAGAGCAGATTGGCTGATGGGAATGTTTATCCGCCTGTGGACAGGGGCAGGGGCGGGGTAACTCAGTTTCGCCACACATTGCGCGCTTCGAAAATCTCATTAAACTTTTAATTTTTCTAGTGCCTGAGGTGGCTCCATGTATTCTTGATTCTCGTCCTTACCCTTAACCGCTTGTATGAGAAAAAACGCAACATAATTACATGAAATTGTGACTTTATTTCAAGACAAAGCCTCGGGTAACATTGTTTGCATTATGAAAACAAGCACAGCTCTTTGTTCAGTAAAGGTTAGCATGGTTGAGAATACACTTTCCTTGCAAAAAGGGGTCAAACTACGTCCATCTAGCGGGACGCTCGAACCACTGAGGTACTGGAGACGCCATGGTGAGCAAGGGTGGCATGTGGGTCTAGAACCGTATCGTACGGTCACACCAGCCGAATGATGACTTGGGCACATACATGTCATTGCGCAGTCACATTGACGTATATCAAAGATGCAACCAATCACCTTCTAAAGTGAATATTAAAATTACTCTTTACCAACGTAACAGTACTTTTGTCGTAGCGGTGGGGCTCTTTTGCTGTTTTATATGTTTTATATGCATTCCATTCGCTAAACTTGCCACAAATTGTCAGTCTTTGAAGTTGAAATACATTTAGGAGTGGACTGAATGCATTTCATGATTTGCTCCCTGGCGGTGATGAGGGTGGATGTTTTTTTTGTCATGCATGTAAACGTTAACTTCCGTGATCAAGGGATTTTATGTTTGCGATTTTGTCTTAGTGTTTATTTGGCCTCAAAAACTCCATGATAATCTCGCCACTCTATGAATTGAGTTTCTTTGGAAGAGAACACTCTTATGTTTCCGTTGAGCCAACGTCTCTCCCAGATTGTTTTATCAGTGCTTGTGGCTGTTTGATGATACAGAAAGAAGAGTACGAGCTCGCGTCCCGCACGTATGGGGGAAAAATGCAATATTTTTTCCCTGGGAGTACCCTGTTAACAAGCACAGGAAGGGTAATCTCAGCGCTAGGCATTAGTCAGTGAATCGCTACCGCCCCGAGCAACTGGGGAGCTCGATATTCATTTCTATACAGAAGATTTAGAGCAACATCTGGCCATACAGATCAGTGGTCAACCGAATGTAAGAAAAAATTCAGAATTAAATGAAATGTTCTCATGATGTCTATGATCCTTGCTCTCGAAGTGATCATGGTAGTTTTTTTTGCCACTTGCATTTATCAAGATTTAAAAGCACTGCGCGTTTGTGGAAAGAACTGGTTAACCATATTTTCCAGTCTCTCTCAGACTACCACGGGACATAATTCTTTCACTCTACATTTCGCAGAAACTTTGCACACTACTGATTGATTTCCTAGAACTCGTTTAGACTGCGAGCGGTACGTACCTCCTCTGTGTGGGGAGGTTGGGCAGCCTTTTGCATGGGGGGTACCCAGGATACTTTTCTTTTCGACCGAGGAGCAAAATACAATCACGATATTTACGTCCGTTTTGTTTCCTTGATTTTCACTTCTCATGCAGTCGACGAATCAGACGACCGACACACGCAGTCTATGAGCAGATAGCCACCGTCATGGCTCGAAGCTGTTAGGGGGAGTGTGCAGCCTGCATCTGATTTTCGACTTCACTTGCTGACGATCCTGTGATGAAAGAGGAAAATGTTGCACCGTCAAACCTTAGACAGAATGAACGTCCAGTTTAAGATAAAACTTAAAATTGCAACTATGGAATTGATAGTTTTACAAGTAGAAATGATGAGTTGTCTACAGCTTGGCCACATGTTACTATCGGATAACTGAGAGCATGCTCACCTTAAAAGTCACAAGCGAGAGAGAAGAGCGTTTGCTTCCCAAACGTGAGTCTCGGGCAGAGACCTGCTTTAGTAACTTGAATTCTTGTTTGAAACAAGAATGATAACCTGTCAATCCAAGCAAAATCCTACTTTTTTAACCAATTAAACTGAAGCCTACTTGAAAGAGAATGCTCATTGGCCAGTTAAGCGCTGACGTTTTTGTGAAACATTGAAGGTAAGTATTTGATGGGAACAGTCGGAACTTAGCTTCATTCGGTTGTACCCTTAGCAGACTGAGGTAAGCAAAGGTTTTTTTTGTTTCATGTTTGATAAATTGCATATTCATCAGCACGTGCACGAGCCGAATAGTATGTCTTGTTCAGAATTTCTTTGCTCTTCAATTAGCTTTTCACTCAGTTTTCCTGTCAAGTCTTCGAAAAGTGTTTTTCTGATCCACTTGGTTATTAGCCGAGACTTCGTAGACGAACGAGCCTTTCGCCCATATAAACTGTTTCTTCGATCCGGCAGATCGCTGCATTTCATGTTGGCATCATAAAAGTAAACCTTATTGCATTTATCATTTGTATCTCCCCCTTTCTCAGTGTCTTTTCGTATAAATTTGTTGGTTGTATTAAACCTTCTATTCCTTCACAGGCAAACGAAATAAAGGCCACGTGTCTGACGGTATCAAAACAGGTCAAACCTTAGTTGATCGCTTCGCTTCTCAGCAAGGTAAGTTTGGCAGTAGCTATGCTTTTATTCTTACTCGTTTGCAAAAGGTTTTTCAGATAGCAATATTAGGAGTAGCTCTGTGTACATAATGTTGAAATTGAGCGTCATCCGAGTCTAGATCTTTCCTCTTCACGATTTTCCATGCATTTTTCTAATGTTTGACTCGTTTCTAATACTGAGACACGTGTAAATAGACGCTTAATGCGATTGATAAATTATGTCTTGTATGAACTTATGGTTAGTGAATATCGACCTAGCTTTACTGGAGTGTTTGTGATAAACGTCTTAACATGCATTCGGTTATAAATATTCGCCTTTCTTTGCTGTTTTGTCTCGGAATTTTACTAGCTCCCCTCTGCAGCAAAGAATGAGAAATGTTAGAAGAAATGGGCCGTTTCAGCTCAAAGAAGCTCAGTTTACATGACCTCCACAAACTGACTGAATTGCTCAGACGTGATCCAGTCAAACATCCAACGTTTAATTATTTCGGCACAATGTTTGCTGAATTCACAGACGAGATCTATATATTTATACCAACAGTTGAATACCGCACACGACTTGTTTTTTGGTCCACAAATACTCGACCTAACTTCTCCACGATAACAGCCGAATATTTCACTGTAAACAAACGATGAGGTGCTCCTAACTAACAGTTTCTAATATGCACGTTTTTCAGATGGCCTCCAGTATTTGTAACAGTCTACTCCGTAAAGCATGGAGATCGTACGCCAATGATCTTGATGAAGCACCTCACACCCAAGGCATTTACGCCATAGGTTTGAAGCGAGCTGTAGATGTTAGGTACATTTACGTGGGGCATTCCAAAGACATACGCAGGCGGCTTCAGGAGCATAAAAATCAAACATTGGCGATTGACGAGTTTGTTAAGGAACAGTTCAGAAGTAACGGTGGGCAAAACTTACGAATTAAATGGGTAGAGGAGACAAATGGCAGATGTGTAGAAGGAGACTACCTGGAATGTATGCATCAAAACTCGGCTACTGGCCAGATTATAATATAAAGAAGGGAAATCAATGTAAATAAGTCTAGATCTCACCAAGAACTTACTAGATTGTACACAAGCCTCTGAGGAAAGCTTGAGTAGTAATTATTTTTGACGGTTATTCATTGTAGCATTATACACTGATCTGAGACTTAATAAACTGGTGATTTTGTCCACTACAGATGACTTGTCTTTATTCAGTCTCACGTGAGTGTTGTTAGACAACGACATCGAACGTTTGGTGCACTAATGAAGCTAACCGTTTTTTTTATCTCACTCCATTCACAAAATGTCAAAATAAATCTCTGGCTCGAAGCCTTATCACAATTAATTGAGGAAGGATTCGCAACTCGCCTAAATGAAAAGAAAGACAAATTGCAATCATTTAAGCTCACGTTTATTCTTCATCCATGTGACCTTGATCCTGACAAAGGTTTCTTCCACTTGCGTGGAAACTGAAAGAAAACAATCTCTGTCCAAATGGAATTGTACACAGTAACCTTTACTATACAGGTCCGTATTCACTATAAAGGTCAATCAGAAATCAAAATTGAAACAATGTAGATAAACTGTGCTTGGCTGAGTCGGGTTTTATATTGAGTTCGAGTCAGCGAAAGAAATCAATATGCACACATTTCTCAGTAAGAAATCACACACTGTGACCATTTCCTAGAAAAGTTGGCAAGAACAGGACATTCTGTCAGAGTCCAGAAAGAATGAATGCAATGCAGAGTGTATTGTTATTTTCGAAACTGACGGCCCATCTCGGGTGCTAAACTTAGCATTAGAAAAATGACATAATTTGGAAAGTATGAGCTAAGCCAGCACTTTTGGTTTCTAAGGGAAAAGTCCCATCCTTTGTGATGAAAAGAATTTTATAAACAACCTGTAGAAATTGCATCATGTGACAACAATAATACACAAATCAAGATGTTTATGAGGGAAAAATTCCTTTGCTTCGTTTGATGAAGCTTCTAGAGTTGGGAAATATCCCGTTGCTAATGGGCCAATCATATTTTACCACATTTTCCTATTGGTTAGAAAGTCGGTAGAAACTGAAATAGACGTGACGTCGTGTAGTCTATATAACTAGGGAGGAAGAGGCGCGAAATTTAAATCAGGGAGAAAACTTGTATTCACAAGATCAGCGAACTGTGCTTTGAGAAAGGTGAGTTAAAGTTTCTTGATTAGAGGTTACCTTTCGTATATTTTCAGTAGAACACCTTATTTCTTCGGATAGAACCAAATTATAGCTTGGCAGTTGCCAAAGCCGATATCTGGAGTAGCGTACCACGAGCTATCTAACTGTAGTCAGACATGCAATAAATCTGTCCATGAATCAGTAATTATGATACAGTCTGGCAGTGATATAATTTGGAAGAAGTTTGTTTTTGCTTTCTATTTGCCATTGCTTAATACAAGGAATTCTACTCTTATGCCTTGTGTCTCATATTCCCAAGGAGATAAACTATCTTTCAACGCAGCTTGATGGTGGTTTCATCCTGAACTCATCAGCTCTTTAAGAAACGTTTTTTAAATAGGTACTCTCGTTTATAAGCCCAATTGAAACCCTATCTCGATATAATCGCGTCGTTATCTTTGAGTTCAGCCCATGGACAAAATCAAATGCCTCATGATGAAGTCAAATTAGCATATGTAGGAGCAGCTAGTGATACTACTGGTAATAGTTGTGGTAATAACAGAATGCTAATTTCTAGAGTGACCCTGGTAACGAGAATATGGGGATTGAAACAAATGTGTAGTTCTTAGAATACCGAGGCTGGATTCAGGGAAGTTTTAAATTCATTTCCAGAACCCAAGAGCTCGAAAAAAAAATTAAATGGTCGAGTATAAAAGGCGGGTGAAACATAAATTTGTGTATTGTAGTGTAAATTATACTCGAAAACAAACTGTTCAAAACTATGTGCTGAGCTAGCTCTTACTTTCCTCTGTGGTAAAATCAAAAGAATTTGAGAAAGAAACAACCTGAAGATATTGCATCAAATGCAGATAGCAACAAAAATGAGCGAATATTGAGCGGTTTGTTTAGGGAAAAATCCCTTGACTTGTTGTTGGTAGGTATAGGTATCACATGAAACCTAAAGGGCAGGGAAATAACCCTTTACGGATCGACTAATCAGATTTTAGAATCTCGAAAATGAAGTTTTCTCTGGTTAGAAATAAGAGATAAACATGAGGTCATGCGGGCTATAATTTCCCGAATCCGTAACGCTTCTAGCGCGCCAAGTTCAAATCAGCGAGGATTCATCTACAAGATAGAACTACAATCCTTTGGAAGGGCTCTAGGTGAATTTTTTCATGTCTTTCGAAAGGACTATTCAGTTCATTTCAGTAGTCAAAAGAAATTATTTTCCCCTTGTTGAAATGTTACAATATTGAAGTCAAAGTCAGTCGTTATCTGATGTCAGTTGCGCTCGCATGCATTGAGAATGTACGTAGGGGCCATGAAACAATGTTTCATTGAAATTATTCTCGACTGGATGTGTAAATGAATCGAACCATTAGCGTGTTATCACAGTAGGAAAAGTGTGGAGAATGGGTTGTATGTGTGTAACGTTCGAAAAGGGAAATTTCGCTTTACTGGCTTTAGAGGCCTTACCTGCATGCTGCCTGGTTCTAGCGTTTTTTCGCTTCAGGGAGGGTCTTTGAGGTCGCTTTGAAATAATATGAAAACATCCCGGAGATTTTGGCGGGTTCGACCGTTGAAAGGAAACTTGTCCAAAAAGGGCTCCGTAAGCCCCCTCAGAAACGAAAACTTACTGGTTCTTATAACCAAACGAAGTCAGGATGTTTTGATGCCAAGTTGTTTTCTTTTGGCCTTTTACGGTGTATAATAAAAGAAGCGGCAGTCCCAGCCACCAAATACTTCCTCCAGGCCAAGTGAGGCACAAAAAGCAGAAATATCACTTTTCGTTGTTCTAACTGCCGAGTTTGAATTCTCGACTGATCCACTGAAAAGCTGTCTGTATGTACTTCCTCTTTAGTACGGTCGTGCGACGCAAAATCATGGCTAAAATTCAGTATGATCTTGAATCGGCCGAGAAGTATGATTTTCTTAGAACTTACTTTGTCATGCGTGAAATTATCTTTCCTGGAAAGAAAGAGTCACGCATGACTGTCAAAGTGACGTGAAGTTCGTCCCAAGGCTTTCTTCCTCAGAAGACAACGCTGAGCGGACAGAGGAATGAAGACTGGGCCTGAGTCTGATTACTTTCGGCAATTTTTCACTTCCCAAGTAAAAAGTAAATTTCTTGTTTGCTTTCTTCTTTGTTTCAACGATTTTTCGAGCAGTCAGTTGAATTTATTAAGTATTAAATTATCAATCAGTGCGAGACTTCTTTTAATTCAGTTTAAGACTGTAACGTTTGAGCGACTCGGCTATGAAAACTGTATATCTTCTCTTTCTATTGGGGTTTTCACGTGACTTGACGTCACTAAAATTCAAACTTCAAAACTATCAATCCTCCTAAGAGTTTTTTTCATGATGTATAAGAGCAGCTGAAAACTAATATTCATACAAATTTTTGCTCTAAATGAGTTCTTGGTTTTGTGATAGACTACGATTGTTTCAAAGTTTTTGCGTGACATGGCATGTACATGACGGCTGAAAAAGCTGTCATGTTGATTAAAAAGTGACTTATTTCGGGGAATTTGGCTATCTGAACAGTTCATGTATTAGAAAAAGTACTATATTAATGTTTTTAAGTTCCTCGAGAGATAAATTTACGCTTTTGTAACAAACCTCAGTGACAGATATTTCTTGTTGGTTTCTGGCCGCCATGTTGGTGCACGGCATCTGGATGGGCACCAGCTTGGCGTCTTCATACAAATCTCTATAGAGTTGGGTAAAAAAATTTCTCCGCGTATCTCGGTTATGAAAAATTGCTGTGACCTGAATCTTGGCGAGAGCCTATTTGCCACCTTTGTTTTCCCAGACTCTGGACTTTATCTGTTGAACAGTTTTGATTTTTACTTTTATATGGCGTGACACTGAAAACCAGCAATACATCAAGACCCTGATTCTCGGTTACCTTCTTGACCGCCAAAGTGAACAGAAAGTTTGATGAAGGTGAAAAAAATCAGTTTCTTTGCTATCTGGTCAAATAACATTGAAGAAACTGTTAGTGTAAAATTCAACATCGAGCATATCTTAAAAAGATTTCTACTTTAACCTAAGTCAAGGTTCATTTGTTTCATACTACAGTATTTACATAAAATTAACAAAGTCACAACACATGATTACAAGATAAAATAACTACAGTACAGGTTATAAGTTGTATATGGTGGTCAGAGTAGCGAAGACTTTCTAGTTGACCACAATCTACTTTTAAGTAAACAAGGAAATGACACTGAGCTTAACTGGGATATAGTAGAAAATGTATGTAGAGCCTATGTATATAAATTGAGCAAGTTAAGATATACTGAACCAAGCGAGAAATCTAAACAGGACAAGGAAAAGCTTCGCAAAAGAAAAAAAGAACATACAAACAAATAAACAAACAAAGAAACAAACAACAACAACAACAAGCAAAAACAAAAAGAAAAGAACAACACATCATCATCGGCAACAACAACAGCAGCGACGACAAAGACAAAATGTAAGCAGACAATTATTATTATTATTATTATTATTATTATTATTATTATTAACTCTATAATCATTATAAGATAGTTACGAACTATAAATTTGACTATTAAACAGAACATATATTATTTAATTTGATTGACAAGAGATCAGGTGGGCCTTACACTGAGTTTCTTGAACTTGTTAAATGTTTTTGCTTTTTATGCCAAAGGGACAGCTTCCCACATGACACAAGCAGAGAACTTAAAAATAAATTTGCCTATGTTAGTTCTAACTTGTGGTCAGTAAAAATTAAGCTTACCGGAATTTCTGGCGTTATAGGAGTGGACAGTTGTTGTAGGTGTTAAAAAAGTTATAGAAGATTACTGGAACAGTTGATGATTGTTGGTAATTTAAATGCCAGTGAGCAGATTTTGAATTTAACAACATTTTTAAGTTTAAAACTTCAAGGATTTGATAATATGAGAAAGAGGGCTCTTGTTTGTTTTAAGTTTATTTGTGTTTTCTATTTGCCACTGTAAGCAGGCTTAATACAAGGAATTCTATTCTTATGCTTTGTGTCTCTTATTGCTAAGGAGATAATAATTTATCTATCTTTTAACAGAACTGGATGGTGGTTTCATCCTGGACACATCATCAGTTCTTTCCGAATCGTTTTTTTTATATATAAGTACTCTAGTTTATAAGCCCACTTGAAACCCCTGATGAAGTTGTGTAAACCATTTGTCCAGTTTTCCTAGATTTACAAAAGATATCTCGGTATAATCACGTTTTTGAGTTTAAGGTGTGTTCTTCAATGATAGTCAAGTAATTTATGCCCCTTGCCCCATTTATACTACAGTGAGAACAAAAACTTCTCTTCTCCCCCTCCCAAAGGCTTCGTTATAATTGGAAATCTGAAAGTCTTGGCATATGATAAATGAAGATGGTTGAGGAAGTCTAGGTACGTGACACTGGTAATTTTTTTCCCAGGTTCTAACAGCAATGGAACAAATTTGTGTAAGCTGTTAAAAAGACGCTGGAGACCTTATGATGTGTCTTCAGTCAAGAATGTTCCAGGAATCTATGAGATTGGTCAAGAAGGAGCAAAAGGAATAGAACACCTCTATGCGGGAAGATCGAAAAACGTGAAGAAACGATTGCAGCAACACAAAAGGAGCGAGACACAGGCTATTAGCAAGCGAGTGACAGCCATGTTTAAACAGAACAAACAGTCCAAACTAAGGATCAGGCACGTTGAAGACAAATTGCAGAAAAGAAACGAAGGAAAATATATTCGATGCCTGACGAAGAAAATTGGACGCCGTCCTGTGCTGAATAAACGCGGAGGAGACAAGGGATACCAAAGAAAACGTATTTGATTAGTGATCCGTCGACGAAATAAAAGGATGACCGTGAACGCAAGTTTATAATTAATGATTAAAGAGACCTGGTCAGCTAATAAGTCTTCGCATTATAAAATAATTAATAATCGTGGGTAGCCCACTGACAGTTATTGTAAGTTGGATATTAAAGTAACGTTGGTTTTTGTTGAAATATGCAAAAGTATAATATACTTAACTACATACCATAAACTTGTCAAGTAGGTTAAATTTCGCACCACAACTGCTCATTATAAGTGATCATATTCCGTTTGGATTTTAGAAGCAAGTTTGACCATCCCCAAAAACAACTGTTGGTGGTATGGGCTGGTGTGAGTGGTTACTGTTTATTTTCATTTTATTGTATTTTTTCGTCTCCACTTCCTCACCTTATTCTGTTACATTCCATGATAAACCATGCATTTCCTCCTCCGGAAAACGTCTCTAATTTCTTTTGCCAATGTTCACCTGTCAGGTTTTCGATAAATTTATCTTTTTGGTATGTAATAAAATTTATGTTTTAGGTTGCGCTCATCAAAATGATATTAATAGATTTAGATTGACATTCGTAGGTCGCTCGGAAAGTGATAAAATTTGGATGTTTTTGTGTTTCTAAAAACAGTAACTCGATCGAGATAACGAGCGAAACTAGTTAATAAACTATTAGTTGAGAAAAAAGGATTCGTGTTTAGAAGGGAAATAGCCGAGGCCCTGGGAACGAGGTTCAGCTTGGTCATAAACCGAGGTGTAATAAGAATCATTGAAAACAGCGGTTTAGGTTTAACAAAAAGACACTACGGACTAGGGCTTATATACTGTAAGCGTGCCACAGAGGTGTCCTGTGAATGAAAAATCCCTGCGATTTTTGCTATTGTGAGCTTTTTTTTTCTGTAGTTATTTCGAGTTAGCTTAGACTTTAATAAACTGGTAATTTTCATTTTATCCATTACAGATGAATCTGTGCTGGATAACACTCTGCGGGAAATAAACCTCATGTGCAGTCAAACCGTATTTTTTTATTTTATTCAGCCACTTTTTTCCGTCACACATGTAACATTTCATTTAGTGACCAGGGATTTATGCTTGTGATTTTCTTTTCAAATTAATCCCATTTGACCAAACTCCGGACTTGTTCCTTGCTTCCCGCCACTTGAATTTGAGCTTCAGTTCTTAACTTATCATAAGGCCTCTCAGAGACCGTTAAAGCTTCATTGATCTCACTACTCTACCGCTGCCTTTTCTTTGGAAGATAACACGCTTCGCTTTTCCGTTAAGCCCACCCTTTGCCCATTAATTGTTTTATCAGTGCATGTTGCTGTATGTAGGCTCGATTTCTGCCGCTCTCTCGTGTGAGGTCTACGTTCCTCCTCCTCTGCATGCGTTCGTGGTAAGAGCGAGGGCTCCTTTCCCGAGCAGTGACTGGTCGGAGCCTATGCTGTTTAATTTGGTGATGAAAAATAGTGCGAGTACGCGTCGGCGCGTAATAAGGGAGAAGTGCTATATTTTCTCTACGGGAGTACCCCTTTAACAAGCGTAGGAAGGATAATCACAGCGCTAGGATTACTCAATCAAGAAGGTGAAATATAGCCCTGGTTTGCAAGCAAAACAGTTTCACAGGCAGGGTTTTCCTACCACCCGAACAGCTGGGGAGCTTGATATTGCTGTCTATGCTGCTTGTTTGCTGCTACATTTCTGTTTTTAGTGTCGCAAAAAGCTGTCATCACAAGGTTAAAAGCCACATTTTAGTCACATTTAATTTATATTAAACAGTTAGATAATCCATGGCCATATTTAAGTCATGTTTAATTACCAGAAACCTGACTTAAATTGACGACTTAATCATAGTCAGGTTTTAGTCTCCCTTAAACGAATATTAATTTTGCCAGAAGTTTTAAATGCATTTAGGTAAACAGTAAATATGTTGTATATTTGTGATTTTGTTTAGGCTTATTATGTGGGCATTTAAGTGAGTAAATTTAACTTTTCAGTAATTGAAACCTTAAAATCACTATATTACTAGACACTTCACTGGAAATGTATGTTTGTGTTATGTGAGCCAGTTAGGCCAAATGAGACACACTCCGTGAAATGAGTAATTTCGTGGAATTTACGTGGCCGTGAAATTCCTCGACACTCACCGTGTCCTAGATTAGTCCAGTCCCTGAACTCTCCTTTCTTCCCGCCCCATATAGGGGCTGAACCCGCGGGGGCGAAAGAAGAGTCCAGGATAACTTGCATGCGCATGCTCAGAACGCCGCCATTTTTTCCCCCCAAATCGGGGGAAAAACCATATTTGGAAGTAATTTCCAGATTTGGCTCGTGGCGCAATTAATTCTCTGAATGATAATATACAAGCAACAATTTCTGCATTCAGATTGATTAAAAACATGTCAATTAATCCCAATTCAGTGGAATTTCACCAGTGCCACGCTAAACCACATTCGATCTGTTATTTTATCACAATATCAAAGATAACGAAAGAAATCTTTGTCAAGATTTGTTGACAATTGAAAACACCGACTCGGACTTGAAAGTGCACGCGCTGCATTATGCAAATGAGCTACTACTACGCGTCAGACTTTCCTTTCAAAAACTTTCGCAAAATCACTCAGCATATAGAAACAATACGTAAAAAATGTTTGGGAAAAGAGTAATGATGCGTACTCGTTGTCGATAAGAGTACAGACCACGTTTTTATGTTTTTACGACAATACCAACGTCAAAGAAAATGTTTTCTTTCAGAGCGCGAGCTGAAAAAAGCATTGCGCGACACATTGACGCGAGCCCGGTGTTCGGGACCTAGTACTTTTTGATTGGTTCGTTCTGAGCATGCGCATGCAAGTTATCCTGGACTCTTCTTTCGCCCGCGCGGGTTCAGCCCCTATATGGGGCGGGAAGAAAGGAGAGTTCAGGGACTGGACTAGTCCTAGATCAGAACGTGACGTTTCAAGAAACGTGACGGGTCGGAGAGTGCCATTTTCCTGATACACACGCTGTGGCGTGTGAGGAAAAAATCATGGCTTGGGTACGTCATGTGCGGTGTAATAAGCCAATTAATTTGACGGAGCTCATTTATCTTTAACCGAAACTAAAATTTTCTGACTTGCATTTCGTTTGGTCGTTTCAGAATGTTCAAGTCAACAAGGTGCGAAGATCTACACTCAACTTACACCATTTTGTTAGTGCCATCGAATATATTCTGTTCAGAATCTTACATGGAGACATAAGTCTTAAAATTCATATTAGTCTTTACTATAGACACACTGTAGCTCTTTTCACTCAAATTATGCTTCGTTACGATACTTTACAGATCGCGGAAAGGCATCTGCGCTTCCTTAATCCAGACTGTAATTGTAAGGAAAAAAAAAACAAGCAAACAACAAAAATAACAACAGCAAAATGCTAACTGAATAGCATTTTTTATCACTTCGGAAAAGACTGGCTGAGGGATAACAAAATAGCTGTTTGGCACCAAAACAAGAACAGCATTTTATCACGTAATTTTATTACACAACCAATCTGATCTTGGAATTACATTTTACGACAGTTAATAGTAACAAAACAAAGAAGGCGAAATAAATTTTACCGTTTGTTACTACTTATATTATAAACCGGCCACACCGAATCTTAAAAAAAAATTCTCATGAAACACTGACATATCATTCAACAGCAACCTAGACTTGCACATATCTTTAACCATCCACCAATTGTATCTTACAGGAAGGAAAAATCACTGAAGGACGTTTTAGTTCGCGCAAACGTTCCTTCGATCACGCCGCAATCATAAAAACTTGTAAACAAAGAAGCACCTTCAAAAACTGGGTTTGTTTCCGAACCAGAAGGAATTTACATAATATATAGATTTAGGCCAGCCTAAAAGCGTAGCTTCTTCGCCGGGTTGTTCAGTGCCCGATAGAGCTAACCCAAGAAAAGGTAGAATGTTGATTTGAGTTTTGTAACTTTGCGGTGAGGTTTTCTATTTACTGTTTGAGTTTCTGTTTTGAGTTTTATAATCACCATATACTCAAAACAAAGGAGCAAAAAACATTTGTACAGAAGAAAACATTACAATTCGAATAAATTTTAATCCTGGGCTAGTGTTTACTGGCTTCCGAACAATCCTGCCCTGTTTTCAACAAGTTAACCTGACATGAGCCCGCGATCGATTAAAAAAACCAGCACTTGGTCAGCGGTCAACTTCAAAAAAAACATGTGACCCCGATGAGCTGTACACTTGAGCCCGCGATATGTTCACGTGATACTGGTCAGCAGAGACCTTGCTTTGACAGCTGTCAATTGATCATAACATGGATGCCCAATACCAAAGAAGTACACGGTAAACCAAGGCTGCATTTCTCTTAGTCCAGTCCCTGAACCCTCCTTTCTGCCCCATATAGGGGCTGAACCCAGGCGGGCGAAAGAAGAGTCCAGGATAACTTGCATGCGCATGCTCAGAACGTCGCCATTTTTTCCCCCCAAATCGGGAGAAAAACCATATTTGGAAATACTTTTGGCTTGTGGCGCGATTTTCTGAATGATAATATACAAGCAATGATTTCTGCATTCAGATTGATTAAAAACTTGTCAATTAATCCCAAATCAGTGGAATTTCACCAGTGCCACGCTAAACCACATTCGATTTGTTTTTTTATCACAATTTAAAAGATAACGAAAGAAATCTTTGCCAAGATTTGTGGACAATTGAAATCACCGACTCGGACTTGAAAGTGCACGCGCCACACTTTCCTTTCAAAAACTTTGGCAAAATCGCCCAACATAGAGAAACAATACGAAAAAAAATGTTTGGCAAAAGAGTAATGACGCGTACTTGTTGTTGATAACGATAAACCGTATTTCGATTTTTACGTTTTATGTTTTTACGACAATATCAACGTCAAAGAAAATATTTTTCTTTTAGAGCGCGAGCTGAAAAAGGCATTGCGTGACACATTGACGAGAGCAGCGTGCTTGGGACATAGTGATTTTTGATTGGTTCTTTCTGAGCAAGCGCATGCAAGTTATCCTGGACTCTCCTTTCGCCAGCCCGGGTGCAGACCCTATATGGGGCGGGAAGAAAGGAGAGTTCAGGGACTGGACTAGTGTGCAAGCAGTTCGTACTTCCTCTATAGTGGGAGAGTGGGCAGTCTTTTCCCAGGGTTTTCCCGGATACTTTTTCTCTTCGAACGAAGAGCAAAGTACAATCACGATGTTTGCGCCTCTTAGTCTCCTTGATTTTCGTTTCTCCGGCAGTCGACTAACCAGACGACCGACACACGCAGTCCATGAACAGATAGCCACAGTCATGGCTCGAAGCTGCTAGGGGGAGTGTGCAGTCTGCTTCTGATTTTCGACTTCACTTGCTGACCATCCTGTGAGGAGTGAAAATGTTGCACAGTCAAACCTTAGACAGAATGAACGTCCAGTTTAAGATAAAACTTAACATTGCAACTATAGAATTGATAGTTTTACAAGTAGAAATGATGAGTTGTCTAAAGCTGGGTAACATGCTACTATCGGATAACTGAGAACAGGCTCACCTTAAAAGTCACAAGCGAGAGAGAAGAGCGTTTGCTTCCCAAACGAGAGTCTCGGGCAGAGACCTGCTTTAGTAACTTGAATTATTACTAACAAACTGACAACCTGTCAATCCAAGGAAAATCCTACTTTTTTAACCAATTAAACTGAAGCCTACTTGAAAAAGAATGCTCATTGGCCATTTAAAGGCTGACCGTTATTGTGAAACATTGAAGGTAGGTATATGATGGGAATATGTCGGAACTTCATTCGGAACTTCATTCGGTTACACCCTTAGCAGAGGTTTTTTGTTTCATGTTTGATAAATTGTGTACTCATCAGCACGTGCACGAGCCGTAGTAGATCTTGTTCAGACAATTTCTTTGCTCTTCAATTAGCCTTTCACTCAGTTTTCCTGTTCAGTCTTCGAAAAGTTCGTTTTCTGATCCATTTGATCAAGTTATTAGCCGAGACTTCGTGGACGAGCCTTTCGCTCATTAAACTGTTTCTTCGATCCGGCAGATCACTTCATTTCATGTTGAAATCATAAAAGTAAACCGTATTGCATTTATCATTTGTATCTCCCCCTTTCTCAGTGTCTTTTCGTATTAATTTGTTGGTTGTATTAAACCTTCTATTCCTTCACAGGCAAACGAAATAAACGACCACGTGTCGGACGGTATCAAAACAGGTCAAAACCTTAGTTGATCGTTTCGCTTCTCAGCAAGGTAAGTTTGGCAGTAGCCATACTTTTATTCTTGCTCGTTTGGAAAAGGTTTTTCGGATAGCAATATCAGGAGTAGCTCTGTGTATATAACGTTGAAATTGAGCGTCACCCGAGTCTAGATCTTTCCTTCGCGAATTTCCATTCCTTTTGTCTAATGTTTGACTCGTTTCTTAATACTGGGACACGTGTAAAAAAAGAAGACTCTAAATGCGATCAATAAATTATTTCTTGTATGAAGCATGGTTAGTGAATATCGACCTAGCTTTACTGGAGTGTTTGTGATGAGCCTCTTAACATGCATTCAGTTATAAATATTCGCCTTTCTTTGCTGTTTTGTTTCGGAATTTTACAGCTCCCCTCTTCGGCAAAGAATGATGAAAATGGTTTAGAAGCAAAATAGGTCGTTTCAGCTCAAAGAAGTTCAGTTGAATTACCTCCACAAACTGACCGTTGCTCAGAGGGATCCAGTCAAACATACTACGTTGAAATTTTTTGCCAAATGTTTCTGAATTCATAGACGAGACCTAAATTTATACCAACAGTTGAATACCGCACACAACTTGTTTTTTTTTTGCAACAAATAGTCGACCTAACTTTCTCCACAATCACAGGAATATTTCATTCGGTAAACAAACGATAAAGTGCTAACTACATTACTAATATGTACGTTTTTCAGATGGCGTCCAGAATTTGCAACAGTCTCCTCAGTAAAGCATGGAAATCGTACGCCAATGATCTTGATGAAGCACCTCACACCGATGGCATTTACGCCATAGGTTTGAAGCGAGCTGGGGATGTTCGATACATTTACGTGGGGCATTCCAGAGACATACGCCGGCGGCTACAGCAGCATAAGGCCTGTTTCAAACGTCGTGCTACTGCCGTGCCGAACTCAAATGAATTTGGCTCGGCAGTGGCACCACGATAGCACGGCAGCGGTTTCAAACGTCGAACCTAATACAGTCGCGCCAAATTCAAAAGACAAAATCGGGAGAAAACCAACCATCCATCCAGCAGTATATCCCCATTCAAAATGGCAGAGGGAAACCTTAGCGAAGATCGCGAAAAGTTTGCTTTGTTTATGAAAAAAACTCTTAGGAGGATTGATAGTTTTGAAGTTTGAATTTTAGTGACGTCAAGTCACGTGAAAACCCCAATAGAAAGAGAAGATATACAGTTTTCATAGCCGAGTCGCTCAAACGTTACAGTCTTAAACTGAATTAAAAGAAGTCTCGCACTGATTGATAATTTAATACTTAATAAATTCAACTGACTGCTCGAAAAATCGTTGAAACAAAGAAGAAAGCAAACAAGAAATTTACTTTTTACTTGGGAAGTGAAAAATTGCCGAAAGTAATCAGACTCAGGCCCAGTCTTCATTCCTCTGTCCGCTCAGCGTTGTCTTCTGAGGAAGAAAGCCTTGGGACGAACTTCACGTCACTTTGACAGTCATGCGTGACTCTTTCTTTCCAGGAAAGATAATTTCACGCATGACAAAGTAAGTTCTAAGAAAATCATACTTCTCGGCCGATTCAAGATCATACTGAATTTTAGCCATGATTTTGCGTCGCACGACCGTACTAAAGAGGAAGTACATACAGACAGCTTTTCAGTGGATCAGTCGAGAATTCAAACTCGGCAGTTAGAACAACGAAAAGTGATATTTCTGCTTTTTGTGCCTCACTTGGCCTGGAGGAAGTATTTGGTGGCTGGGACTGCCGCTTCTTTTATTATACACCGTAAAAGGCCAAAAGAAAACAACTTGGCATCAAAACATCCTGACTTCGTTTGGTTATAAGAACCAGTAAGTTTTCGTTTCTGAGGGGGCTTACGGAGCCCTTTTGGACAAGTTTCCTTCAACGGTCGAACCCGCCAAAATCTCCGGGATGTTTTCATATTATTTCAAAGCGACCTCAAAGACCCTCCCTGAAGCGAAAAAAACGCTAGAACAGGCAGCATGCAGGTAAGGCCTCTAAAGCCAGTAAAGCGAAATTGCCCTTCTCGAACGTTACACACATACAACCCATTCTCCACACTTTTCCTACTGTGATAACACGCTAATGGTTCGATTCATTTACACATCCAGTCGAGAATAATTTCAATGAAACATTGTTTCATGGCCCCTACGTACATTCTCAATGCATGCGAGCGCAACTGACATCAAGATAACGACTGACTTTGACTTCAATATTGTAACATTTCAACAAGGGGAAAATAATTTCTTTTGACTACTGAAATGAACTGAATAGTCCTTTCGAAAGACATGAAAAAATCACCTAGAGCCCTTCCAAAGGATTGTAGTTCTATCTTGTAGATGAATCCTCGCTGATTTGAACTTGGCGCGCTAGAAGCGTTACGGATTCGGGAAATTATAAGCCCGCATGACCTCATGTTTATCTCTTATTTCTAACCAGAGAAAACTTCATTCTCGAGAATCTAAAATTTGATTGGTCTATCCGTAAAGGGTATTTCCCTGCCCCTTAGGTTTCATGTGACACCTACCAACAACAAGTCTAGGGATTTTTCCCTAAATAAATCGTTCAATATTTGCTTATTTTTGTTGATATCTGCATATGATGCATATCTTCAGGTTGTTTCTTTCTCAAATTATTTAATTTTATCACAGAGGAAGGGGCTTTTTCCTCGGAAATCGAAAGAGCTAGCTTATTAGCACATAATTTTGAATAGTTTGTTTTCGAGTAATATTTACAGTACAATAATAGTAAATACAGTTTATGTTTCGCCTGCCTTTTATACTCGACCTTTTAAATATTTTTTCGAGCTCTTGGGTTCTGGGACTGAATTTAAAAACGCCCTGAATCTAGCCTCGGTATTCTGAAAACTACAAATATTTGTTTCAGTCCTCTATTCGCGTTACATGAAGTAGTATCACTATAGCTGTTCCTGCCTATACTGATTTGACTTCATCATGAGGCATTTGATTTTGTCCGTGGGCTGAACTCAAATATAACGATATGACTATACCGAGATATGATTTGTAATTGTAAATCTAGGGAAACTGAAATTTTTTTTCATACAGCTTCATCAGGGGTTTCAAGTGGGCTTATAAACGAGAGTACTCAGTTTTTAAAAAAACGTTTCTGAAAGAGCTGATGAGTTCAGGATGAAACCACCATCCAGCTGTGTTAAAAGATATTTTATCTCCTTGAGAATATGAGACACAAGGCATAAGAGTAGAATTCCTTGTATTAAGCTTCCTTACAATAACAACTACAAAACAAAAACAAACTTCTTCCAAATTATTTCACTGCCAGACTGTATCATAATTATATTCACGGCCAGATTTATTGCATGTTTACTACAGTCAGATAGCTCGTGGTACGCCATTGCAGATATCGGCTTTGACAACTGCCAAGCCATAATTTGGTTCTGTCCGTAGAAATAGGGGTTCTACTGAAAATATACGAAGGGTAACCTCTAATGAAGAAACTTTAACTCACCTCTCTCAAAGCCCAGTTCACTGATCTTGTGAATAGAATTTTTCTCGCTGATTTGAATCTCGCGCCTCTTGCTCCCTAGTTATATATAGACTACATGACGTCACGTCCATTTCAGTATATAGCGACTTTTTAGCCAGTAGGAAAATGTGATAAAATATGATTGGCCAATCAGCGACGGGATATTTCCCAACTCTAGAAGCTTCATTAAACAAATAAAAGGGATGATGCAATTTCTGCAGGTTGTTTATGAAGTTCTTTTATCACAAAGGATGGGACTTTTCCCTTAGAAACCGAAACTGCTGGCTTAGCACATACTTTCAAAGTTATGTCATTTTTCTAATATTAATTTTAGTACCCGAGATGGACCGTTTATGTAAATACCGATAAAACTCTGCATTACATTTATGTTTTTTAGATTCTGGCAGAATGCCCTGTTCTTGCATCCTTTTCTAGGAAATGGTCACAGTGAGTGATTTCTTAGAAATGTGAGCATTGATTTCTTTCGCTGACAGGAACTCAGTATAAAAACACAACATAGTCATGCACAGTTTGTCCACATTGACTTTTGATTTCTGATTTACGTTTATAGTGAATACGGACCTTTGTAGTAAGAAGAGTTACTGTGTACAATTCCATTTGGACAGAAATTGTTTTCTTTCAGTTTCCACAGAAGAGGACAAAACCTTTGTCAGGATCAAGGTCACATTGATGAAGAATAAACGTGAGCTTAAATGATTTCAGTTTCTCTTTTTTTTTATTTAGGCGAGTTACGAATCCCTCTTCAATTAATTGTGATAAGCTAAAAGCCAGAGATTTATTTTGACATTTTGTCGATGGAGTGAGATCGAAAACGCGGTTAGCTTCGTCAGTGCACCAAAACGTTCAGAGTCAGGCAGGCTGTGTGCTTAACTACTTCTAGAGACATTGCAGAACTGCCGAGCCATTTGAAATTGCATACGGAGTGAAAATTCGTCAACACTGAAAACTCCATCGTACATTTTGATGACTGAATGATCAGTTCAAAAATGAATGTCTGCAGTTAAGAGATCATTGATCAATTGGACTAACAGTAGTAAAATAATAGGCTAGCTAAATCAAGATCACGTTGAAACGGTATACACACTGTTTATTTATGACTAAATAGGAAGTGAACCAAATATGATCAACAAATACACTTGTATGTACTACATATATATATCCGCCGAGAGTTGGCTAACAACACTCACATGAGACTGAATGAAGGCAAGTCATCTGTAGTGGACAAAATCACCAGTTTATTAAGTCTCAGATCAGGCTTCTAATTAGTAGCAATGAATAACCGTCAAAAATTAATTACTATCTCAAGCTTTCCTTAGAGGCTTGTGTACAATCTATATAAGTTCTTGGTGAGATCTAGACTTAGCAGCCGGGTTACATTGATTTCCCTTAATTATTCCCTTTATTATACTCTATTATACTCTGGCCAGTAACCGAGTTTTTGATGCATACATTCCAGGTAGTCTCCTTCTACACATCTGCCAGTTGTCTCCTCTACCCATTTAATTCGTAAGTTCTGGCCACCGTTACTTCTGAACTCTTCCTTCACAAACTCGTCAATCGCCAATGTTTGACTCTTATGCTGCTGTAGGCGCCGGCGTATGTCTGGAATGCCCCACGTAAATGTATCGAACATCTCCGGCTCGTTTCAAACCTATGGCGTAAATGCCATCAGTGTGAGGTGCTTCATCAAGATCATTGGCGTACGATTTCCATGCTTTACTGAGGAGACTGTTGCAAATTCTGGAGGCCATCTGAAAAACGTACATATTAGTAATGTAATTAGCACTTTATCGTTTGTTTACAATGAAATATTCCTGTTATCGTGGAGAAAGTTAGGTCGACCGTACTTGTGGCAAAAAAAAACAAGTTGTGTGCGGTATTCAACTGTTGGTATAAATTTAGATCTCGTCTATGAATTCAGGAACATTTGGCAAAATAATTGAAAGTAGTATGTTTGACTGGATCCCTCTCAGCAATTCAGTCAGTTTGTGGAGGTAATTAAACTGAACTTCTTTGAGCTGAAACGACCTATTTTGCTTCTAAACCATTTTCATCATTCTTTGCCGGAGAGGGGAGCTGTAAAATTCCGAAACAAAACAGCAAAGAAAGGCGAATATTTATAACTGAATGCATGTTAATTAAGAGGCTCATCACAAACACTCCAATAAAGCTAGGTCGATATTCACTAACCATCAGTTCATACAAGAAATAATTTATTAATCACATTAAGCGTCTTTTTGACACGTGTCCCAGTCTTAAGAAACGAGTCAAACATTAGAAAAATGCATGGAAATTCGTGAAGGAAAGATCTAGACTCGGATGACGCTCAATTTCGACATTATATACACAGAGCTACTCCTAATATTAATTTGCTATCTGAAAAACCTTTTCCAAACGAGTGAGAATAAAAGCATGCTATAGACTACTACTGCCAAGCTTACCTGTAAAACCCACGATACTGCAATTGAAAGCCTACAGCTCAAGCCTCTACCACGGTGTCCACCCAATTCTGGGTCCTTTTGATCACCCCAGTCACAAGTGCAACTGTTGAACGTAGCAATTCTTCACTGCGCTTTGTGAAGAATGTGTATCGCAGCACCATGGGCGAAGAACGTCTAAATGCACTGTTGCTGCTCTTTATTCACAAAGACATACCAGCTTATAAATTATAATGCAGTTGTCAACGAGCACGCCAAACGGAACTCCACTGCAGTGATTTATTTTAATTAATACTAGATATATAGATACAATGCAACGACTCTGTTAACAGTTCGCCTAGAACTAACTCTACGATTTTGCTTTGAAATGAAAATCGTTTTATAAAATGCTCTTTAATTCTATCTTCCTAAACGTTAACGTTACTTTGCATCACGCGAATACGCCCACAATGCTGTATGCTGCATCTCCTGAAAAGTGAAGTTTTCATTCGGAGGGGAGGGTAGGGGACTCGGCCCCTTCTTTATGAATTTTCTGGATTCGCCCCTGAGAGTTGAAGAATTATATCCCCTAGTCCGAGAAAAAGTGAAAAAAAAGCAGTTAACCAGTTCTTCCACATAATTCTAACTTACCTGCTCACAATTGCAAGTGGCCCAAAAACTACGATGATCACTTCGAGAGCAAGGATCATATACATCATAAAAACATTCTAATTAATTCTGAAATTTTTCTTGCTTTCGATTGACCACTGATCTGTATGGCCAGATTTTCTCTTAATCTAAAACAGAAGTATGGCATTAAACGCAGCATAGACAGGAACTCAATCAGGAAGGTGAAATATTGCCCTGGGTTGCAGGCACAATTTCATAGGCAGGGTTTCCCTACCATCCGGGAGAACACGGATGCTCGATATTAATCCTAGCGCTGAGATTATTCTTCCTGTGCTTGTTAACAGGGTACTCGTGGGGTGAAAATATTGCATTTCTCCGCTCATGCACGCGGACGCGTACCCGCACTACTCTTTCATCACCAAACAGCATATTCTCGATTACCAGCCGCTGTTCAGGAACTTGGGAGCCCGCGCACCTCCTTCGAAGGTACATGTACGTAGGACCACGTAGAGGAGAAGGAACGTAGACCAGACACGCGAGAGCGGTGAAAATCAAACCTACATACAGCACCAAGCATTGATAAACCAATTAATGGGCGACGGATGGGCTTAACGGAAACTGGGGGCGTGTTATCTTCCAAAAAAAAGACAGGGGTAGAGGAGTGAGATCAATGACCCAGGGGGTACTCGATATATCCCTGGGTGGGGAGGTGCGGCCCGGCCCCTCATACCCTAACCTTGTTTAAGACAAATATCGCTGATTTTCCTACCCTGTTTAAGACAGAATTCCGATTTTTGATACCCTGTTTAAGACATAAATTAAAAGTTGCGGTTACAAATTGTGTGGCTTTCTTGTTGTGTAATCAATAGAAATTTAATGCGCCTGGTATCAATGCCAAAGTCAACGGAAGTCAATATTAATATACAAGAGCTTGTAAAAATTTTGCTGTTTACTGTCCAAGAAAAGATATTCCATTCGAGACAAAAATTGATAAATCGATACCCTGATTAAGACAAAAAATGATAAATTCGAAACCCTGTTTAAGACAAAAATCCCCAAAAACATACCCTGGCTGGCCGCACGTCCCCATTAAGCCCTTATCAGGGAGTACACCCCGCCCCCCCTCCCCGGGATCAATGAAGCTTTAAAGGTCTCTGAGAGGGCTTTTAGTGACGTATATCAGGCCAAAATAACTCTTGAAGTTAAGAATTGAAGCCCAAATTCAAGTGGAAGGATGCTAAAAACAAGTTTGGTCAAATGGGATTAATTTGAGAAGACAAACACAAGCATAATTCTCTGGTTACTAAAGGAAATGTTACATGCGTGACAGAAAATAGTGAAATAAAATTAAAAAATAGAGTTTGACTGCACATGAGGTGAGTGTTATCCAACAAGCATTCCTCTGTAATGGATAAAATAAAAATTATCAGTTTATTAAAGTCTAAACTAACTCGTAACTACAGAAATGAAAAGCTC